>JAXGGA010001307.1:0-158215 GCA_038373865.1 Uloborus plumipes
TAAAGTTACGATAGACCCCAGAGGGTACATACTTTTTTTACTAAATTTTTTTTCTGCCTACCATATAATATTTAAAAAGACATTTTATAAGAAGAAATAAAATCAGCAATTAACATAAACTGGGAAGCTGGGAATAACTTTGAAAAATTAGCTTTTTTTTCTTGAAATTGTGAACGATGTCATTTTTGAAAAAGATCATATTAAAACTGCTACAGAACACACTTTACAATGGTTATATGCTGCAATCTGTTAATAACGAATTGAAACAATACCAAGGTACTATGAACACTATTATTTGGCTGAAATGTTCATTTTGGGGAAATTCAGACCCTTTTTTGGACCGTCTCTAAAAAGGGATGCTAGGCATTAATGGGTTTAATTCCTGCGTACTAAGTACAATACTTGGGTTTTTAATCTAAATTATTTCCGCATGTCGAATGCGTCAAGAAATAAATCATAACAACATTTAGACAGCCCCTCTGGTGCCCCTAAAAAGGGAGAGTTGTCAATTTACAGAAAGATGTAGGGATTGTCAATTTACGTAAAGACGTGGGGAAAGACCTCTCACTTCGTTTCGGATTTAAAGTCTGACATTCTTTGAAAAGAGATTTGAGGAGAGTTCCGGGGGAAAATTTGAAAGGAATTTGATATCCTATTAAAATATTCGGTTGCTTGAGTCATAGGCTAAATGAGATGTCATTTTCATGTAAGCATCTTTTGAAATATTTTTGAACTTAAGAGAATATTTTGAGATTTTACTTAACACGCATTCATAGTTTAAAAATAATAGTCTTGATAAAATTTTTGCGTTTTTATCTTAGGTACTAATTTAGCACATGTAATGGCAAAAAAGCAGTATACGGGGAAAAAAACTATGAGTGAAAAATAAATAATTATAATAGTGTGGGAAACTCGCTTTAATTAATTTCACGTTTTAACCATCTACGGAGATATTTGCTACTTTCCTTTAACCTAGAGTAATTTCTTCTGTTATCTACTATGCAAAGTACGAAACTAAAAAAAAACTCTTTCTACAAACTGACAAAAAAAAAAAAGAACTTTAATCAATTGATAGTTCACTTTTGGTAAAACTAATACGCGTTTCTATTATTATCTTCTGTTATTAAGACAAGATATTCTGTTTTCGAAATGCACATGTAAAGATATGCATCATATGTTTTCCTTCAATTTCTCTTTTAAGTTACACTGATTTTTTCTTCAGTGGGGAAAGTTTTCCACGAACTTTTAAGGCCACAAGAAAGATATCTCTCTGCACTGCCATTCATTAGCTTTTTCTTTTCTGACTTCAGTTTTCCTATAGATTCGTTGAAGTTAAATTTAGGTCTCATTCTCTTTTTGCTTTCACTTTTGTATGAAAGCCAGTACTAAGCTCTTGTTGATGGAGCCAATTCAGCATCTTATCCTGGCACAACAGCGTACGGAATTCCCCTGCGAATCCCTCCTCTTTTTTCCTATTTAAGTCACTTGTTGACTGTTACTTCACTTTTTTTGATGCAATGCTGTTTGAATTTTGTATTGACAGTGATCTACTTTTTTTTTGAGCATTGGAGTAAACTTGAAGTAATTAAAAAAAAATCTTTTGGAATTTTAAGAATAAATCTTTTTTTCATTTTTTTATGTTGATAAGATTAGGGGCCGTCTACAAATGATTTTACACTTTGAAGGGAGCGGTGGGGGGGGGGGGCGGTTCGTGAAAGTGTGAGGTTTTGAAAAGGGGAAAGGATATAAGAAGTGGGACTTTCCACGTTTTTTTTTTTTTTTTTCAAAAATACGCTTATGAAAAATAGCTTGAAATGTCTCCAACTCTATCTACAAGCTTTAACCGAATTTCATATTAAATGTCAATTAAAAATCAAACTTAATTTAGCTATGTGTTTTGATGTTTCTCTCATTTTTTAATTGTCTTCACTTGTTGTAATTTAATTTCCTTTATTCTACCAACATTTGTTTTTTGAGTATTTTATTCGTGTAATATTTTATTTTTATCAAAGCATTAAGAAAATCGTTATCGTTCAATTACTACTATATATTGAAATCTGCCCCATGTTCGATTATTGAGCTCTAATACCCAAATTTGCAAAATTATTGCTGTATTTTTAGTTTATCATGATACAAAATCTTAATAAGGTAATGAATCAGAAGGTAGCTAAAGTATTTTGTTCTGATGGGAGGGGGAGAGGAGTGTTCCTAAAATATATTCTATGAATAGTAAACAAAAGCAACAATATTTTGCATTATAAAAAATAAATAGAAAGATATTTTTTAATGACCTGGTTGTGATTTTTTTTTATTCCAATGTGTTATAACGTCTGGAATAATTAATAAATCTAATGTAATCTTAATAATTCAATCATTTTCTGTATTTTGTAATAGTCGCAGCATACAAAGAGAAAGGTTTCTCGCATGCACAAATTGAAACCAATGACTGAAGATGTTTTAGAACTCTTTGGAAAGTTTCAGGACATTCTTACGAAATTTCAGATTTTATTTTATCCACAAAATATTCATTATATTTATTTTAACAAGCTAGAGGCCTTTAGGAATTTGATCTTGTGTAAAAAATAAGCTTTACTGAAATTTTGGTGATTTGATAAGCTTATAGGGATTTCTTGTGGAAGTTCCAGGGAAAATTAGGGCTCCGCGGAACAGAGGATGAAAACCTCTAATAAAAAAGAAGTCTCTTATTTGGCTCATTAAATCTTAAAGTGAATTTATCTGCAAACTGTATTTTTGTCGCAGTAAGTTCTAGGGATGCACCGATAAGCAAATTGGCCGATTACCAATTATCGATTAATCGGTGGCTGATAATCGGCTGATTCATATTATTGCATTAACACATCGTTAAGTATGTTAACTAGACACGAAAATTCAAAACAAGAAATTAGGTGAAACTGTGGTGAGCATGTTAATTTAGGAGTACTTTTAATTTAAATATCTCAATTATTGGTTGCCATTTAATTCAAGACTTTTATTCTTTTGGAAAATTAAACGTTATCTACAAGCCCTATGCTAAGGTATTTAATAAAAGTATTTAATAAAAGTTATAGTGTTGTGTAATAAAGTTATGACTCTCACATTTTTTTTCTCTAATTTATTTTTCATAACATTATGAAGCAGTTGATTGAGGGCGAAATTTCTTTGATACATGGCATTTTGTACTTAAAACTTAATCTTTTTTTATTACTTTTCTTACTTGCAGTCACTAGCCTCGGGAATCGAAATTAATTGGAACTGAGCTAAGTTCGGGTTCTGGAAAATTTGGATTATCCGGGAAATTCGGAAAAAGATTCTTGGTATTTTTCCAAATGCAGTGAAGTATTTATTGACTTTGGCTGCTTTGTGAAAGAGCTAGCGGCGATTCTTCTGCAAAAAGGAAACTGATTTTGTTTCAACTAATTGAGGTGTTGTATTCATTCTTTAAAAAAAATCAAATGTTTATCCTAAGTTTGGAGTAAAAATTAGCTTTGTTTATGACTTGTAATAGCTATTTTTACGTAATGTCCTTCATAAAACTTTTCTAGAATTAAATGTTGAACAAAAAGTACACGTAAAAAAAAGTAAGGCTTCCTACAAATAAGTATTATGTAGCAGTATTAAATGTCTTTTTTTTTAGAAGGTATCAGATAAAAAATAGTAATAAGAAGAAATGGAAATGCCATGAACTTGGGGTAGGAAATTGCAACCTTTCGAGAAAATTGCCCAGTTAAAATTCAAGCCTTAATGCAAAAACTTTCAATGCAATTGAGGGTTTAAAAAAAAGAAAAGAAAGTATTTGAAGAATCTTTTCAAAATAATCTTCTTATAAATAATCGATTGCTGTGATGAACATTTTACTGTCGTCTGAAAAACATTTTTAAATCGCATCAATAAAATTTAGACATTTACTCCTACATTGCTGCAGTTGTAAATCATTTTGTTATTTAACTCCATAATCTTTTTGTTTTCTTTGGAAAACAATTCTTCAGTGAGAGAAATCTAACACAGGCGAACTTATCTCGCGTTTCACCTTCAAATATTTTTCTTTCAGACCAGGAAGTCAGCCTTAACGCTTTCCCACAAACTGTCTTGACAGGAGCCAAAAATAACATAGCTTTTACTGGCGAGCGAATCACAACATACTTTTCGTAACACATTATCGCGCTGTATTCATAAAGCATTGATTTGAAAACTGTGCAAAGAGTACTTTTCTAAGAGACTTTCACTTTGCAAATAAGTTTCAAAATTATTCATTTTCATGAACCTTCGACGAGCCATTTTTAAAATATATAAAGGAAATATCTAAAAAAAAAAAAAAAAAAAAAACCAGCTGAAGCTGTATCGAGTCGTTTAAGGTATGCGGCGAAGAGTTTTGAATGGATTGAAGCAAATTTAATGCGTGCTTGGACGTATATCCTCATACATCGATTAATGTTTGATGAGCAGCAATGCTTTTTTTTTCTTTTTAGATTTTATAATTAATTAAAAAAAAACAACGCAGTACTACTAGCAAATCTATAGGAAACTGGACTTGCATAAAGGTTTCTAATAATGATACTTCTCCATAAGCAACATTTACAGCGTTAAGAAGGAAGTAACAGTACCAGAAACCAGGGCTTAATTTGTGCGGAGCTCACGGGAGCTGAGCCACTCGGGGGGGGGGGGTGTCATTTACCACCGGTAGATTGCCGTTGATTAAAATATCAACCAGTGGTAATTTAAAATCCTGCATTATTTCTCAATCAATTTGATATTTATTTTTTATGCACGAAGGAATACGTTTTGTTTCCTGTTCACAAGACTCTTTCTGTGTTATAACATTTTTTTCAGAATGAGTAATATAAGAATGGATTTATTTCATTTACAAATTCAAAACTCGACTACACTGCTAAAATGGAACTGTTGTTCTTACAGTACAATACTGTCAGCCGAATTTTCAACTTAAACTGTAAAATGCACAGTAATAAACTGTAAAACTAGCAATTTTACAATTTATTGACGCAAAATTTAGCAAAAACTAAAATGCACAGTAATAAACTGTAAAACTAGCAATTTTACTATTTAGTGACGCATAATTTAGCAAAAACTAAAATGCACAGTAATAAACTGTAAAACTAGCAATTTTACAATTTATTGACGCAAAATTTAGAAAAACTGTAAAATGCACAGTAATAAACTGTAAAACTAGTAATTTTACAATTTATTGACGCAAAATTTAGCTGGATTGTACCGTAAAAACAATACTGGCATCAGAGGTTCCAGTTTAAAACTGCAAAATGCACGAATTTTACAGTTTATTACTGTAAAATTAGCAATTTTTAGTTTATTTACTATAAAATGAGCTGTATTATACGGCAAAAACAACATTCATTTTTTACAGCATAGCATTCACTCAAGGCTACAGAAGAAAAAGAGAAAGCTGTTCAGCCAACGAAATGAATCACAATAACACTAGACGTTGAAACAAAAGAAAATAATACAAGCAGTGCAGTGACTAATAAGGCCAAAGGTGTGAATTGCTCTTTATTTCAGAATTGTGAAGCAATATTTACAAATAGGACATCGTTAAGGGAATGCGTCAATTAAGTATTTGTTTTCATGAGTGACCGTGTGATCTTCTGATAATGTGTCACCATTAAATCTTTTATTTATTAATTTATTTATTCACGTTTATGTGGAAACTGTTTCCATACTAAAATCTTTACCTCTAAATCCATTGATACGTGCAAATATTTAACACACATTGAGCTTAGGCTAATTATTTACTAGTTACGGTACTGCACAAATTTACGTATTACTGCTTTCGTTTTGTTATTTTCTTAAGTGTTATCTCGTTAGAAATGATTTAACCTGCAGTGGTTTTAACGTCTCTGACTAAAAGCCTAATGTTTACTAGTTGCACCATTAAACATCATTTACTTATGTCCTAGTGAAATTAGAAAGAATGGCAAGAGAGTTGGAGGATTTCCGTAGGAAAAAAAGCCAAAATAAGATCTCACTTTCTACTAAAATATGCTAATTGATACTAAAATCTTTACCTCTAATCCATTGATACGTGCAAATATTTAACACACATTGAGCTTAGGCTAATTATTTACTAGTTACGGTACTACACAAATTTACGTATTACTGCTTTCGTTTTGTTATTTTCTTAAGTGTTATCTCGTTAGAAATGATTTAACCTGCAGTGGTTTTAACGTCTCTGACTAAAAGCCTAATGTTTACTAGTTGCACCATTAAACATCATTTACTTATGTCCTAGTGAAATTAGAAAGAATGGCAAGAGAGTTGGAGGATTTCCGTAGGAAAAAAAGCCAAAATAAGATCTCACTTTCTACTAAAATATGCTAATTGATACTAAAATCTTTACCTCTAATCCATTGATACGTGCAAATATTTAACACACATTGAGCTTAGGCTAATTATTTACTAGTTACGGTACTACACAAATTTACGTATTACTGCTTTCGTTTTGTTATTTTCTTAAGTGTTATCTCGTTAGAAATGATTTAACCTGCAGTGGTTTTAACGTCTCTGACTAAAAGCCTAATGTTTACTAGTTGCACCATTAAACATCATTTACTTATGTCCTAGTGAAATTAGAAAGAATGGCAAGAGAGTTGGAGGATTTCCGTAGGAAAAAAAGCCAAAATAAGATCTCACTTTCTACTAAAATATGCTAATTGATACTAAAATCTTTACCTCTAATCCATTGATACGTGCAAATATTTAACACACATTGAGCTTAGGCTAATTATTTACTAGTTACGGTACTACACAAATTTACGTATTACTGCTTTCGTTTTGTTATTTTCTTAAGTGTTATCTCGTTAGAAATGATTTAACCTGCAGTGGTTTTAACGTCTCTGACTAAAAGCCTAATGTTTACTAGTTGCACCATTAAACATCATTTACTTATGTCCTAGTGAAATTAGAAAGAATGGCAAGAGAGTTGGAGGATTTCCGTAGGAAAAAAAGCCAAAATAAGATCTCACTTTCTACTAAAATATGCTAATTGATACTAAAATCTTTACCTCTAATCCATTGATACGTGCAAATATTTAACACACATTGAGCTTAGGCTAATTATTTACTAGTTACGGTACTACACAAATTTACGTATTACTGCTTTCGTTTTGTTATTTTCTTAAGTGTTATCTCGTTAGAAATGATTTAACCTGCAGTGGTTTTAACGTCTCTGACTAAAAGCCTAATGTTTATGAGTTGCACCATTAAACATCATTTACTTATGTCCTAGTGAAATTAGAAATAATTTCAAGAGAGTTGGAGGATTTCCGGGGGAAAAAAAGCCAAAATAAGATCTCACTTTCTACTAAAATATGCAAATTGACTATCGAAAATGTTCATTTGTAAATTCATTGTTTTCTCGTTGTCCTCGTTTTTTCTGTTGGAAATTATTATTGAAAACTGTAATCAAAATTTCTCCCAAATTACCGCAATCTAAAAATTTCAATGGTTCAAGGAGAGGGGTTCATGGTGCAGTCTGCGCCATGGACCCCTCCTCCTTGTGGACACCCTTATAAGAACATATAAAAGTAACTAAAAATATACTGAGTGAATCTGACTGAAAGATGTGATAGATTACACTTAAATGATTCGGGATCAAAAAGTATTGCAGGGTCGAAAATTTGATGAGATAGAAGGAAGTCTGCAAGAATTGGGAAGGACAAAAGTTTGTCCGTTAGGTATTAATTGTGTAAAATGAGCTTGTTTCAACTAATTCATAACTTTTCTGTTAAGCACTGCAACTGTTAAGAAACAAATTTGTTCAGTGTAAAAAAATATTCATTTTTATGACTTCACTTTAGCGTTGCAAGTTTAGGACGTGTTTTGCACTGAAAAAAAGGTTTCTTTTTACCCCAAAACCTGTGTCTGCAATAAGTTTCCAATTTTTGCTCCAATAACATTAATTTTATCATCTGAAAGTAACTATTTGATTGAATGCATTACTCCAATAGAAAACTTTTGTACTCTCAAACTCCCGTAAATGCATTTCTGACAATGCAAACTCATACAAATAGCTGCTCACGTATACTAGTAGCACATAACATTTACTAGTAACTAACAATACCTATTAGTTGCTAAAAACATAAACCAAAACGTACACAAGAGCCTAACAGTATATAGAAGCAATAGTGCATTTAAAGATTATGTAGATACTATTGCTCGAAAATCAGCTTGCCAATATCGTAAGTAGGCATGCACCGATTAATCGGTAGTACCGACTAATCGGCCATAATCGGCCACTTTGCCGATTGTTAATAATCGGCAAAATCGGGCCGATTAATCGGCCGAAAAATTATTTTTCAAATATTATTCTATATTCTTTAAGGTATACCTTCACTAAGAAACTATGATGAATAATTTTATTAACAGTAATAATAATCCTCACAGACGATATAAAGCTTTTTTTAAATTATTTCTCCTTACTTTGAATAAATATACAAAGACAATGTTGCAACATTTTTCATGTGGCGATAGTTTTCTCCTTAAACTTGGAATTGCATAAGAGAGAAAAAACACTGATGGTAAAATTGGTGGTCGAAAAACAATCATTCTTATCATTAATCGGCTCAGCCGATTAATCGGTAATCGGTAATCGGCCAATTTGCTTATAGGTGCATCCCTAATTGTAAGTAATTTAATTAAAGCTAAACAAAATAACTAAGATACGCAAACTCTCGAGGCATGTAATTATAGTATTACTATATAACAGCGGTCGGCAACCTAACTTGACTGATGATCTACTTTCCAAGTTTGGTGTAAACACAAGATCGACTTTGTGGGGAGTGTGGCGTAAACTATTGGCGTATTGGCGCTACTGGCGTAAACAGATGTGTTGCATACACTGATAAGTTTGTATGATGCCGACTTCAAATCGTGGGTTCACTCTTATCAAAAATGACTTCAAAACTTTTTAAGTGGCGGCATATTGAATGCCTAAAATTATGTATGTTAACCCACATCTAAGTATTTTCAGACACAAGTACATTGCTTGTTAGGAATTTAATAGAATAGTGACTATAAAAATCTCCAGTGACTATAAAAAGTTTAGAAAATTTTCAAAAATAACTTTTGATGAGGATGCTCAACATGATTTTGTTGCAGAAATTAATTTTTATTAATTATGTTCAGACAGAAAGCAAGGTTCAAAATATTGCTACGATCGACTCAAAATGAGCTCGAGATTGACCGGTCGATCGCGATCGACGGGTTGCCTACCGCTGCTATATGACGACTTAGCAAAAATAAATAGCTGTTTTAATTAAGAGGATAAGAAAATTCGTGGCAAAAACAAAAAAGAGAAAGAAATGCGAAGGAAAAATAAAAAAGAAAATAAATTACTAAGGTTGAATAGAGGAAATGGACACCGTTGTTTTTTGAAGATGAATAAAGTATCCCCACTCTAATTTCCTCTTCTCTCTTCTTTTTAATTGTGCCACCTACTGCGTTCTCCATGAGAAGAAGAAGTTCAGCAATACTTTCCCGTATTTTAGCCAATTAACATCCATTCAGGGTGAAATGTTGCCTTGTAAAGTTAAAGTATGGAAATTACTTATATAGCTAATTGATGCATGCTGTAAATATTTATATTCAATGTTTACTGTGTGATTTTAAAAGGGAAAACACGGATACTGTTCTCCCAACATCAACAGAATTGCTCCTTATATTGAATTTCTTTTAGATGTCCTCCTTCAAAAAAAAAAAAAAAAGCATGCTAAGAAAAGGTGGGGGCATAAACTTATTTGATATGAATATTACTAAGTATTTAAAATTACAAATTTATTTTTTTTTTAATTTTTAATCTCATTTTTATAACACAATTTACTGACTAAAACTCTCACTAGTTTGAAAAATATGAAATTTGTACCTCAGAGTCAGACTAATGTAAGTTCAAAAATGGCAATTTTTACTTTATTTTATCAAATAAAATCCTTCATAATTATGTAGCCATGCACAATTATTCTATTCATTCACATAAAAGTATCAATAAATTATATTTAAGAAGATGAAAGCATTTCTTTCAAAAACCATTTTTTAACTTGTAATAGACAGAGCTTTCTAATTACTAAACTTCCATGAAACTTAATAGCATACTAGAGAAATATCGTATAGACATTTGAAATAAACCAATCGAAAATTTGAAAAATCTAAATATTTAAAGGAGTATAGTTTTACGAATATCTATTTATACCTCTTATAATTTCGTAGCCTAATATAAGTGGAAACTTATAAAAAATTTCTTTGCTGAATTTTGTAAATACGAAAAAAGATAACGATAATCTGGTGAATTTTATTTCAATGATTCTCGGATATGCAGTGAATCATAAGGGGCTATTCAGAAAAATGTAATACTGAGTCGAGTGTTTGCAATCTTTTCGAGTTGCAAACCACATAATTATTTTAAAGTGTGAATTTTTTGTCATCACCTATTTATGAGTTTTATATTATGAAAAATACTATCACATACAAGTAGAACTTGTAGGGTAGCTTTCGCGTAACCTAGTTTTTCCCATTTAATTAATGTCACCGATTTCTGCCAAATTCTATCATTTCCTTGAAATGACCCAGGTTTTGTCGTTTAACTAACTAAACTGTGATTTGAGTGACATATTCCCAGAATAAGTATCTGGAACAGCAATTATACTAAAAGCGAAAACGTTTCTTGGAAATACCACGTCGTCCAAACTCGAAAAACTTCCTGTGAAATGACTCGGATTTTGTTGCTTAACCAATGAGTGGCAAATTTCTCAGAATAACTGAAAACAGTTTGGGCCGGAATAATGTTTTGATAGACAGTGAAGTTAAAATTAGTAACAGAAGATTCCTGTTTTTTTCGAAATTTTCATGCTTTTGTGTAATACGCTATATAACCGAAAGTGTTGGAATACTTTCGAAAATTCACACTTCTAAAAATTTCTAGAGAAACAAGAGTCCAATAGATCAGATTTTTTGAGGCATAAAAGGTATACTTCAGCTGACTTTTTTCTATATTTGTATTTGACTATCATTAAAAATAAATGATATCACAGCAACGGAATCTTAGAAGCTTTTATTTATTAGTTAATGTAAATAACTAAAGTTTACTTTAGGGGTTTAACGATTTTAAAGAAGTTTTGAGTTTTTAGAGATTAATAAATTTTTTATTTAAAGCTTAAAAGTAAGTTTAGACTGATAAAAAAATTGCGCATTGTTAAAAATATAACAGAAGGTAGGATGTACTTAAATTAAAAAATAAAACAGTATACCCTGAAACTTTATATGGAAAATGATGGGCAACTAGATCAAATCGTAGCAAGTGGGGACTAAGAATTTTAATGTTTCTTAAAATGCATCTCCATGAGTTAGGTAAGGTTCATGTTTGTCTATATAAACTATAAGAAACTTATAGTACATAATGCAAAACAAAGAAATTCATATCTATCATTGTTGAGCACTATTTTTATGTTAAAAGTTTTTAAAATATCATTAAAAAATTTAAATATCAAGCATGCAAAAAAATTGAGGGTACATGCTAGTTTTAGAAAAAGAGGTACATCACAGAACACTCTACAATACAGCAAGGCACATAAGTAATTCCTTAAAACTATCTTTCTTTGGTTGTCAAAGATTTGTCATTTTAAGGAATTTTGCTTCTTTATGTAGAAATGTTAAAATTTCATAGTGGGCTGCTCATAAATGATGTCGCACTTTTTTCACCATTTTTGACACCATTCCCTCTTTTTGTCATAAAGTGTCACACTTTAATTTACCACCTCCTTGCCACATGTCACGCTGTTTATCACAAACATATTCGGATAAAAAAGTCGTGATGTCTCACATCTTATTACCCCCACTGTCACAAACTGTCACAATTTCGCGACCCCCCCCCTCCTTCCCCTCAAAACAGGACAGCATTTGTGGGCAGTTCTTACTTGGGAAATAATGTTACGAAAGGCATAATAAGAGTATGGTTTCGTTTCACACCTCTGCATGTATTTTCCCTGAAGAGTTCTCATCCTTGAAACACACTGCCGTTTCGCTTTCTCTCTCACTTTCTCTCTTTTTTTTAAATCATCACTTTTTTTTTTATTTTGGGCGATCAAAAACCATGTCAGACCAGCTTCACAGCTGAAGAAAGAGCTGAGTACAATAGAGATTGTGGGAGGTCAATTATTTTCTTCAGCTGACTCACTGAAACGCAAATGATAAGATTCTTTATTTGATTTTCGGCTCAGGTCTATGATTATGTTCGGCAAGAATTTAAATTTCTTTTGGAAGTTTAAATTATAGGGGAGTCTGAACATTAATGAAGTTTGAGTCACAGTTTCTTTTTTATTTAAAATGCACCGCTATGTCATTTAAAATTGATTTGTTTCGATGGCATTGAACTAATTATTACTGTTACTAGAGAGCAGACACAGAAAAGTTTATCATTAGTAGTGGAATGTGGGACGAAGTGAAATAGTTAGGGTAAATTGCATTTCTTCAAAATAATGATTTGCACGTGTTGCGGGCGTAACCTTTCGCAACACGCACAAAGCTTAGTTTTTGAAATGCACACACAAGGAGCTTTTTGAAAAGTTAATACTTCATGTTATGACGCATAATAGCTTCTTATATTTAAATATATCGGAAAGTAAAAGTCAAAATATAAATTCTTTGAATAAAGTGCAAATCTTTGATTAAAAATGTCATACATGTGCAAATGGATTGATCAAGATATAAATAAGAAATGACATATTTCTTTAGTGATAAAGTTTCACACATGTCTTTTAATTGAGTCTTGCACTTCAAAAGCTTCGTTGTCACAAATTACAACACGTACAAATCTTATTCTTTTTAATAAAAGAAGATTTTTAAAAAATTAGTACTTCGTATTTTGATAAACAATAACTTCTTATATTTGAAAAATATAAAAATAAGAGCCAAATTTTTAAATAATGAGAGTAAAGTGCAAATCTTCGCGTAAAAATGTCGTACCCGTGCAAATGAATTAAGCAAGATATGAATCAGAAGTGACACATTTTTTAAGTGACAAAGTTCAACACCTCTTTTATAATTGAACTTTACGTTTCGGAAGCTTCGATGTCACGAACTACTTTCAATTTTTAGAAAAATCCAAACAATAACTCGATGAGCGCAAATGATAATTGTTTTTCCTTTTATCACACACATGCTTCAGTTTTGCTTACAATGTCTTCATGACAATATATTTCCCAGATGGTATTCATTTACTAACTGCAGCAGAATGAACGCATGAACAAAAATTAAAAACTTTCCTATTCCTGGAAGTTATCTCAAATGAAGCATGTTTATGATTATTCATTATCAGCCAGCTGTTCTTATCTATATGCTCTTTTAAAACTCAAGTTGAAGGTAAGAAATTTCTAGTTTGTTCTGTTTTCTTTTGTCATTTTTATGTACATGATCTACTTTATTGGTGATTAAATCTTATAATACGATCATGATGAAATCACAGACTGGAGGGCATAGCAAGTGCAGAAAAGAGCTATATTTGCAAGCAACATAAAAATGATTAAAACTACTTTTTTTTTTTAATTTTAACCAGAACTGCGGAGTCGGAGGAAAACGAATCGACTCGCGGACTCCGGGACTTTAAAACTTCCGACCCCTGCTTTTTTTTTAACTTTATGAGAATTGGGAAAAACCCTGACCAAGGGTTCAAATGATGAATCCATTTATAAAAGTTTCCTCCTTGTTCATGGGCGTAGCCAGGGTTCACGTAAGGGGGGGGGAGACCAGGGATACTCCATGCTGGGAAGTCACGAGGGGTCATTGTGACTTCCCAAAAGGTTCCAATGTTCCCAAGAATTCTCGGAGGTTATTTCACCCCGTTTACCTCAATTCTAGAAGGTCATTGTGACCTCCCGAAAAAGTCATTTTCTCCCAAGCAAAAGAAAAGTACGGCTCTTGTAATTTGAATCCGTAAAAAACTAATCCTTTTCTTGTTAAATCGCCAGACTATTTTAACACATTGTATTTTTAATACAAATATTTTTTATCAAGTTATTTTTGAAGTTACATTTGACGTTTTCTTTATGCTTTATGTATGTATTGCACTTTAAGCGCATCGTCAATACGATATTTGAAAACAAGCCCGCCATTTCAAAGTTATCCACGAGAGGCGCCAAAGTGTGCATTCAATGCATATTTTACTGCAAAAACAACAAAAATTATGCATGAAAAGAACATCATGGAAAAGAAATTCATTTGATAGAAAGAAATGTTTTTTTTAAATGATACTGACAAAAAGAAGATTGAAATTGACAAACTTAATCTATAGCTCCTTGAAAACCGGCTGTTTTTTACGTGTTGGATTTTAATAGCTACTTTAGATGGCAATATCTTTTACAAAATCAATATTTAAGCTTTGCAACTGTAACCCATAAAGAACAAGTACTTTGACAAGATAATTACGAAATAGGAGCTTTTGAAATACGTTTGTTTAGATTTTATGCCATCCTAAAATTTAGGAAGAAAAAACTCCACAACGCTTTGTTATATATATATATATATATATATATATATCTTAGAAATGTTCTAGAAGTACTGCATTATTTTTACAGTATAAAGTTTCTTTTCATGATTGAAGAATCGTGCAAATGATTCCCTGTCCGGAATGCCCAGTAAAATCTATCAATATTAACCCGATAGGGGATGTTAAGAATATATTTGACAGCTGAATTCCTGCACGCTCCTGTCTCTCTTCCCAAACGGTTTCCCTGCTGGAAATAACTCTGGGTGTAGGCTGGAAAACTACAATCCTTCACTAGTAACTTGATATTCTCATAGCCTCACATGTATTCAACGTTGATGTCCCAGATAAAAAAAAAACATAACCCCTGGTTTAACTGTACTTTCTGTGAAGAAATCACCCTTGTTTGTTTTTCTCTCAAATGCACACATTGTGTTAGTTTTGTTTTCTCTAAAACTCAATAAAACACATTTCTATGTGTGAGTTTATACCGTATAGTACACAACAATCCCTAAAGTACACTAATCGCCAAAACTATGACTGTACCCTTTGGTTTACTATCAAATATCTCAATATTTACCCTTTTTATGCATTATATTTTACTTTATTTGATAAACGATTATAGCAGCTCTTAAATCTATTCGTTATTTCATTCTTTACATAATTCTACCTCAAAAGTTTAAGCATGTCATTATCATTAACACTATTCCTGTATTAGGATATAATAAAGCTATAGAGGTGAGTAACAACATTTTTAAACAACAAGCAAACATTTTAAGCTTGGTGGAAAGAAAATTGAAAACATTAAGTGCTTACCAGTGCTTACCTTTTGCTTGACATTACTTTGTGCCTTAGAAAATAACTTCTGCTAATTTTACTAGCAACTTTTAAAAGAACTAAGGCTAAAGTAATATCGATGATAATTCGATCTGGCATATGTATTTTTAATACTTCTATAAGCGGACCATTAATAGCTCGGAGCAGGAATTTGCTCAAATTTGTAATTTTCTATTTTTCTTCAATCACTCTTAGCAAGGGTTTCCGGAAAGCAATAAAATTTTAATTTTTTGTTTTTGCAAAAATTTTCAAAATGATTTAGGACACGCTTAGTGCCCTTTTAGAAATAGTACTTAATTATAAGTAGTATATATATTGGGGGGGGGGGCTAAGATATTTATTTGCTTCCTTTGTCTCTTTTTGAAAAAATGTTGAAAATCATTTTTTTTATTATTATTGCTTGACACACGAAAGTGAGTTTGAATAAAAAGTCTAATAATTCTTACCTTTATTGACAGGTGACAGATGTGCTTATCACTTAACAAATCTTTCTCTCAAATATGGTATCATTTTCCATTATCTTTTCATTTTACCACGGTGCAGAGTACATTGATATGTTTCAAATCCTTTACCGGTATCAATTATTGAACATTACTTTTTTCAAAAATGCCATTAGAAAAAAGCATCGTGCGAACGTTAAAAACATTGTAACAGAATTATATTGTTATTGTCGTGCCATAGTTAATAACCACTGTGGGGTGCCATTACATCGAGAGGTTGCATTTCTTCATTCGCATATAAGACAACATAAGAAAGGTTTACAGTACAAATAGAGGAAATAAAACCCCGAACTCCGGTAGGAATCGAACCCACGACCTCCGCACTCAACCGCACTTTTCCCAAAAATGCCATTAGAAAAAAGCATCGTGCGAACGTTAAAAACATTATAACAGAATTATATTGTTATTGTCGTGCCATAGTTAATAACCACTGTGGGGTGCCATTACCTCGAGAGGTTGCATTTCTTCATTCGCATATAAGACAACACAAGAAAGGTTTACAGTACAAATAGAGGAAATCAAAACCCCAAACTCCGGTAGGAATCGAACCCACGACCTCCGGCATGCGAAGTAAAGCATCCAGCTCAGTGTCACGAAGGCCATTTTCACAAATAACAAATGAAGCAACATTTGTTTCGTGGTTTCACTTCTGTCAAGAAATTTTGTCTGGTATATTTTTGACCACAAGCTCATTAATCTTTCTTTTCTTTCTTTTTTCCAATAAGGGGTTTCTTGCAACCCCGAAACACATGCGGGTCATTCCATGTCACTTCACCCGGTCATGTAACTCATGTCCTCGGATTTTGATAAAATTTGGTGAGTTTAATATTTCTATGGTGGAAAGTAACCATATGAATTTTTTTGCCCATATGTGATCTGGTTTTTGTTTTACAGGTCGTCAAATTTTTCAAAAAGTTGTATTTTTTGTTAACCGCTAAGCCTAATCTGCATGTATACGTATTTCGTCAGTAAACTGTGACGGGTGCAAAAATCTTTCAATTTCTCTCAAAATTCTCAGATATGTTGATGAAAGTCTGAGGATTTAATAAAAAATATTTGAAATATATATAATGTAATTTTGTTTAAATAAAATTTGAATAAACTACGACAAGCATTTTTTTCTTGTGCAAAACATGAGTTTACTTAAGTGGATTTTTCACGAAGAGGCGGAGATCCTATTCAATAATAGAAGCATTCAAAATAAACCTGAAGGTATGTTCTATCATTGCAAAGAATAAAATTAGAGTTTTTTCGTTTTCTTGCTACTATTGCACAATATACACATTTCAGAACCAAAATTTTTGAAAAAAAGTTCTAGTCATTTTCCTAACTTAAATGTCACTGAAAAGCAAACATTCCTTTATTTGTAAGTGTATTTACAGCCCTATTATACTACTTAAAAATCATCTTTTTCCCTTATTAAGCAGAAAGAAAAGTGAGAAATAATTTGTTAGTCCCAAATTCAGTTGCTAAGTTCAGCAAAACATCAGTTGTAGAATAAAGATATATCATTTTTTCTTGAATCATCTGAATCAATACTATAAGTGCATAGTTTTTTATAATCCAGCATCGCCATTATTTCAATGTTTTTAAAATTCTCAAGTTAACATTAAAGGCTTCTGTTAGAACTTTTGTTGAACAAAAGTAGCATTAAAGCTTTCGATCAACTATTTTAATAACTTACCAGCAGAGCTCAAAAATGCTACAATGAATCAAAGAATATTTTTTTAGAGATCACAATTTATTATCTTAAACTAATCAAGTAATTTTTATTCATACAGTATCATTTGCATATTTTCATTTGATGATAGTTTCAACATTAATTAGATGGTTTATAAGATAGAACTTTTAAATGACTCTGAGAACTTTTAAATGGCCCTGAAAGTGCTTGAACAGTGCAGTATAGACGAAGTCATTGGTAATGAATGTTATTGAAAGAACTACACACGTATGCAATCTAATCAATATTAAATCATTACCTGAACTCGACAAAAGATTGTTGTTAGCTATCATAACTGAATTTGAAAGTTACCAAACAAGTTGCTTTGATCATTTCAAAAGTCAGAAAAAGAAAATTAAAAAAAAAAAAAAAAAAACATTCTGAACTTTTACATTAGATTTACTATAAAAAAATAATAGTATTCCAGTAGAAAAAAAAACTCTATACCGGGGTCAAATATGCAACTCCTAAGGAGATAAACTTCAACATTTTTCTGAAAGTTGCAATGTGTATATATGAAGTTTGCAGCATGTGATCAGGAAGATATTTATGAATTTGAAGTATTCATTTCTGAAGAAAAAAGTTTCAACAGATTATTTCATCTTCAAGGTAGTAGTAGTCTGGTAACTTATGCCTATTTTCATGACTTCTTTGGAGGGTGGTTTTCTATAGGAAAATAAAAATGAATTATCTTGAATATTAAGAGTGTTTTTATTTACATATTGAAAATATAAAAAAAAATATTAAAAAAAATTTTATAGTTTATTACTATTATTATTGTCACTCGAAGTTGGAACCTCAAAAAAAAAAAAAAAAAAAAATGCACGTGGGTGGCCCGGGTGATTTTGGCTCTTGATGTTATCTGAAATCAAATATTCTTGATTATTCTCAATCTATAGACATGTCATTCTGGTCGGAACTACTGAAGTTAAACTTCAAGAGTAAATAACAAAATGACGGACTTTGAAAAAAAAAGTCCTTTTATTTTAGCAAAGAAAGGCTTGTAAAATAAAAAGTTAGGGGTGAAAAAAATTCTCGTTAGTACCGACGAGAACTATAAGTAGGTAGAACAGCCTGTTAAAATTTGAAAGCAATCGGTTTAGTAGAAAAAAAGTCAGGACCCGGTCCGACCAGAAAAACAATGTTTTGAGAAAAACGCGTTTAAAGTTCAACAACAAATTTTCATAAGTAACCTTATACTTACGTCAATCGTCTATGCCTGGAGCGGCATTTATATTTAAAATAAATATATATTATATATACATAAATATATACACTGGCGGGAAAAAAAATCCCAACACCAAGAAAAAATTTCTGTAGAGTAATGAAATTCGGGTAATGCAATTGTCTAGTTAACATGTTTAATTGATTAAATGTACAAGATCACTGGCTAGTTTAAGCTCAAGAAAATGCTGTGCAAATGTGAAATTATGTTAATTTAGTAGAGGGTGTAACCTCCAGAATTTTGAAGGTAAGCCTGCAAGCGTGCATGCATTATGTCATACAGGTGCCGAATGTCACTTTGTAATATGGAGTTCCATGCTTGTTGCACTTGTTGTGTCAATACTAGGACCGTCATTGCTGACTGTGGATGATGCTCGAGGTACCGTACCATGATATCCCATACGTTATCAATTGGAGACATACCTGGTGATTTTGCTGGTCATGGTAACATGTCAGCACTCTGTAGAGTACATTGCGTTACAGCAGCGATGTGAGGGCGAGCGTTATCTTGTTGGAAAATGCCCCCTTAAATGCTACTCATGAAGGGCTGTACTACTGGTTAAATTATCAGACTGACGACGAATTTTCAGTCAGTGAGTTTGGGATAACCACAAGAGTGCCCCTGTTGTCGTTGGAAATTGCTCCAGAGGCCATAACTCCAGGTGTGGGTCTCGTGTGTCTAGGCCGTAGACCGCTTGGATGCAGGCTGTCCCCTGGCCTCCTTCTGACCAGTATACAGCCACCACTGGCACTAAGGCAGAATCTGTTTTCATCAAAAATTACAACAGATCTCCACTCCGACCTCCAGTGAACTCTGTCGTGGCACCACTGCCGTCGGAAAAGACAATGGTTTGCAGTCAATGGAATACCGGCTGCAGGCTGCCTGGCTCAGAGCTGTCCTTGAAGTAAACAGTTTCTTACCGTTCCTTGGGTCAGGACGGTACCAACTGCAGCTCGAATTTCAACCGCAGATGCAGTACGATGCGCCACAGCAGTACGCAAGATTCGGCGATCTTCCTTCTCAGTCGTGCCACGTGGCAGCTCGGAACGCGATCTTCTTGAGCTAGTACCATCCCTTCCCCATAGCTTCCAATAATCATGCAGGGTGGAAACATTCCCACCCAAATCTTTCTGCAATATCGCGAAATGAAAATCCACCTTCTCGTAGCCAAATTGTACGACCTCGTTTAAACTCGGTGAGCTGTTGATAATGGCTTTCTTCGTCTTCTTAAAGGCATTCCTAGCTAACATGAGCGCAATTCGTCAAATTTCACGGAAAAATAATACACACGAGCTTCACAACATGCTTTTAAAACAAGCCTTATTTGCATGTTCTGAGTGACGCCAGCTGCGCCACACTTATGCGCGGAACGCGAAACTTCAATCGATGTCATCTTTCAGTCGTATAAACACGCCTACCAAATTTCGTTTATCTAACACAAGTCTTTCTTGGTGTTGGGATTTTTTTTTCCGCCAGTGTATATATAAATATATACAATAGAATAGCAGAGTCAACCCAGGTATAAAAAATGCGCTCAAACAAAAGAAGAGTCCAAGCGGTTGCAGCTGCCGGTAGACCTTAAAGGTTGGACTCCGAGGCGCTCTAGGAAACTCGTTATAACTCTCGAAATATTTCGAATTTCTGTCTGAAATTTTCACAGTATATTCTCAAGACATTGTACTTTCAAATTAAGCAAAAAAAAAAAAAAATCGATTTTTTGAACCCAAGTTACCAGACAACTACTTTAACAGCTAAGGGGTATATCCGTTGAAGTTTATTGCGTGGCATCATGCACCACGTCTTTATATTATACGAAAAAAATTTTAAAACAGATTTTTTTCTAATTTAAGGGTGCAATTTAACAGTATTGTAGATGAAAAAATTTCATCCCAGATGAAATATGAAGATGATAAATAATAATATAAGATAATTAAAAAGCTAAAACCCTGGACAGACATTATTCAATAAAAATAAACTAGAAATTTCAGCATCCAGTGAAGAGCAAATACAGCTTTTGACACTTGCTCCTGGAGTTTAAAAGAAAAATATAGAAAAATTTCAAGTAAGTGAACTAAAAAAATGCCGGACTAGAAATAAGACTATCTTTTTCCTAAGAAATAACTATTATCTTTACTACAGCCAAGAAGTGGTGGACAACCAAAAAATGGTGAGATGTTAGATAAAATGACTACCTCAAATTGTCAGTAACATAAGACTAAGGAAAATGTTACTATTCAAAAGGAGATTGAATATGTATAAAATAAGTACTCCGAATATTTCATGATAACATGACTGATTCAATACAATTATAAAACATTAAAACTAAATATAATATGTTTTGATGCTACAAAAGCATGAACAATGCTTATTTTAAACATAAGATACTGAAAATTAAGTTAGAAAAATTACTAGAAATTTTTTTCAAAAATTTTTGTACTGAAATGTGTATGTTGTGCAACAGCAACAAGAAAAAAAAAACCTTAATATTATTCTTTGCATTGATAGAACACATCTTCAGGTTTATTTTGAATGCTTCCATTATTGAATAGGACCTCCGCCTCTTCGTGAAAAATCCACTTAAGTAAACTCATGTTTTGCACAAGAAAAAAAATGCTTGTAGTAGTTTATTTAAGTTTTATGTAAACAAAATTACATTAAATACATTTCAAGTATTTTTTTAATTAAATCCTCAGACTTTCATCAACATATCTGAAAATTTTGAGAGAAATTGAAAGATTTTTGCACCCGTCACAATTTACTGACGAAATACGTATTCATGCAGATTAGGCTTAGCGGTTGACAGAAAATGCAATTTTTTGAAAAGTGTGGCTGCCTGTAAAACAAAAATCAGATCACATGTGAGCAAAAGAACTCATATGGCTACTTACAACCATAGAAATATTAAATACATCAAATTTTATCAAAATCCGAGAACATGGGTTACAAAATCCCGTTTTCCTGGGTGATTTGATATGGATTGACTCATGCCTGAAATTATTTTGTTCTTTGCGAATTTTTCATAGTTTTAAGATTTTAGCATGTAATTGCAAATTTATATTTTACTTGAATATCCCCATTATTTCCCATTACTTTACTAATCGATAAATGACAATGAATGCACTAAGAATAAATTAGTTACATTTTAAATGGATTGTAGCATTGATTTTAAATCCTGTTTCATCCCTGTTTTTACTAACTTGAAGCCTTTTCCAAAGTTTGGGGAATATTAAGTGCACGCAACTGCTGATTTCTTTTATCAATTAAATGATTTTCAATGGCTAATAAAACTTTTTAAAAAACCTTAATGTTTGGAGGAGACATTCTGTTGTTGTTGTTTCTAAAATCACTCGGGTACCCGAGCCCGAGTAGACCTCTACCCGATTTAAAGCGGAATATGTACGGCTTCGCAATAGAACTATTGTTTTCGTAAAATTTCAAAATTTAACTGCATTTTATTTATTTTTAGCACTAGTTCTTGAACAGAAACAAATCATTGAGTAAAGTGTGCACCGTCTACAAATGTAAAAAGATAAAATCTACAATTGAAAGACCAGGGGGAAAAAAGATGAAAGTGACCAAAAAGCGATTTCGAGAAAAACAAACAAAGTTTGATTTCTCGTAACTCCCTTTGTAGTCAATTGAGTTTTCATACACATTTCGGTCAATTCTCATCTTTCTTCCCCTTGGCCCTTCAATTGCTAAACCAAGTAAAAAGTTAATAAGGTTAATCAGTCTATGGTCCTAAAAGGTTGTCTCTGACCCTCCAATATCTGTAGTATAAGTAATTGCATTTTATAAAAGTAGAGTCCATATTCTTCAAAAAATCCACGCAATAAAATTATTTAAGATATTTGGAGTCTTTGTAGCAGCTGCTTTGAGCAACAATTGATGCCTTAATTAAAATAATATTACCCATATATTTTTATACTAAGATTGAAAATCTAATGAAAAAAAAAGGTGTAAAAAAGGGAGGTTTTAACCCCATCACCCCCTCCCCTCCCCCCTCCAAAAAAACAGACACCGTGGCAGAGCCTCTAATTTTTATATACATATCATGTTGATTTGTTGCATCAAAAGCGCATATTTTCTCGCTACCTTTCAACATCTGTTAACATCGTGTATAAGTTAAGAATAAATGCTGTTCCACAAAAGTGGAGAAAACGGTTAATAACATGTTGTTCTTCGAACGTAACTGTTCCTATCTTTAGTGTCTGAAACGTTTCCGCAGAATCCTTGCATCAGGAGGTGTGTATGAGACGGGTTTCAGCGTCATTTCCTTTCACACCATCTCAATCAAGGCCCGCATTCGCAGAGAAGGTTTCTCAATTTTTATTTGTTTCATAAGGGGGGACCTCTTTAACTTGGATTTATGTCATATCTCTTCTTTATCTCACTTGATGATTAAAAAAAAAGTCAAATATAAGACAGGTCAATATTAAAGGGTTTCAAAAACGCTCTGCTTTAAAATTTTATTCGATAGCTCTTATTTGTCATAAACTGTAAATGATCTTCTATTAACCCTTTAACAGTTTTATATTTTAGAGAATAAGGTCCAAGAAATGCCACCTTTTTTGTTGTATTTTTGTTCATTTTACATTTACCACCCAATAAAAATAGAAAACGAAATATAATGCAAACTATTTTTGACTGGATCCCTATCACCAATTATACGAATAATTTCCTACTAAAAATAGAAAAGATTCGGACGAAACAGTGAAAGCAAAATTGGGAAAGAGAAATCAGGTTGCTCGTGCGACGTACGGGCAAATTAGTAAAGGCCCGAAAGCAGTGCCCGTACGCAGTCAAAGCAAGAAGTAAAACACTACAAAATTCTTATCTTGAATTGATGGAACTGTATGGAGAAGATTAATTCAATTGGGTATTTTACCATTAATTTTCTGCAAAAATATGACGCATATTGTTGATCATAGTTCTATGGGCTTACATGGCTTATATTTATTCATACTTCTGTTAAATCGTTCATACACTTATGTTTCACGTATATACAGAAGATGGTTCTACGAGAGTAATAGGGGAGGTCGGGTACAGTTGATACAAGATTAAATTGGTACAAGGACCTTGGTTTTAGTGTGCGTATGCGATAAGAACTGAGAGCATGATGAAGAAGCAGCCAGCCTATTCTGATTTTTTCCACGTACGCAATAGAATCCGCCTTTTTTTTTTTTTTTTTTAAGGGGTTACAGTACCTTTCTGACAAATTTCTTTAATTTAAATGAAAAAGTTAATTCTTTGAAATATTTGTTTCTGCACTTGTTTAACAATCAATAATTTATTTTCAAACATTAAAAATTTTGAAAACTTTTTTTGAAAATTTGAAAAATATAAGAAAATTTCAATTTTTTAAAAACCCTAAGGCTTTTTTGTTTCTGCACTAATTTCAAAATTTCTTTTTGCGAAATGATCACAAGGATTACCTCAACAAATCTGTGTATTCATTTTCTTATATTTTGATTAGAAAATATTTTGTGACCTTTTGTGTAAAAAATTCTTAGAAAATTTTGTTCTTCGAGGTTTAACAAACTTTAAAAATTTTTGTAATTTATAAAACGCTTATTCAATGCACAGTTTTATTAAATATATTATTCTGAAGGCAAAAAATATTGCCTTAAAGTTATATCTTTAATAGAAAAAATTCCTTAGCATTTTCAGTAACATAGAAACACAAAAAACTGATCACCGAGAAAAAGCACTTTAAAGTTTGGCTTTTCCATTAGAACATATAGCATGCATGCCCTAAAGTCACTCATAACTTTTTAAATAATTTAACTAGAACAATGCTATTTTTTTCTGAGTGTTTTAAAAAACTTTTACTTTTGAAATAAGCAATAAAATTTTTTTTGGTCTTTTGATCATTTTGAGGTACTGTAACCCCTTAAGACATCATTAATTGCGCACTAACTATTTAACTCACTCAGCGTATTGCTTGTAAGAGTTCTCTTACAGCCTTCATGTTGTTTGCTGAGCTTCTTGCACTGAGGAAGGGGCTCCATTGTAGCCTTGAAATAGCTTTTTGCTGTGCTTTCTACCTTGTTTGTGCTTTATTTACGTTGATTTTTAACTTCAAATATTAAAGACAATAATTTGAAAAATGAAATCTTAAAATGTATTTTAACTAACCCCTCACCTCCACCATCATCTGTGGATTATCAAAAAATTTTGAAAATTAATAAATAAATAAACTAACGCATTACGATTTACGCAAATGAAAATTTATCGCAGTACATGAATTTCATTGAATACCCTGATTCCAATAAATAAATAAATAGCTAAATAAACGCATGTGCTGATTGACGATGATTATACAGTTTAAAAATAAATGCCTTAAGCTCACAAACTAAGTAAAGTTACAATACTATAAGCTGTAGCATGACTGTTTTGGTCAAATGATGTAATTTTAAAAATAAGAACGAAATCAAGTGATGCTATTGAAGCTAAAAATAATTACGAAAAAATAAATAAATAAGTAAATAAAATAAAATAAATAAATAAATAAAAATAAAATAAAAAGTAGGACGAAACCCAGTTTCTGAATAATTCGAAAAATACAATAATATGCTTCTCCTGTAAGAGCAAAAAGAAGCAACTTGTAAAGTAGAAACAAAATAAATGTTGATATGATAGAATACCAGAGTTTTGAAACTATATGACCGATGCGTCACTTGCAATAGCCTTTCAAACAATGGTATTTCAAAATTGATACATAGTTCAAAAGTTCAACATTCCGTGCATTGATCTGAAATCGGAACAGTAGAGCAACAAATAACTAAAATCCTTCGGAAGTTAAAATAATTTCTTTTAAATGTAATATTAGAATGTAAGACGTAAAAATCGTGAGGTTTTGTTGAGCATGCTTCAAAATAGAAAGAATCATCTAACGAAGGAAAATGATTAATAAATATAGTATTTTAAGTAATCTTAAACCACTGAATATACCGAGTAAGTGCAAATGATGGAGCCGATTCGAAAAAATCATAGTTTAGAAAACGCTGCACATATTACAGTAAGTGGTGTTACATCCATTTAAAGAGAAATATACGATTTTTTCAGCATCAAATGTTCAATGTATGCGCTTTTTGTTATGCAACAAACTCTGTGATGTTTACTCGGGGATTCTCTTTATGGGGTTACGTTAAAGACACTGATTATTAAATATCAATGCCAAAAACACTACAAGAACCTAAAGGATGCATTTGTGCAGCGTAATGAACTTTTGATAGAATGATACTACAAAGTTGTACTTACAAGCCATAGAAAGAGTGATACTACAAAATGTATGGCATGAGTTGGATTACACATTGTACGTATATGATATGTAAGAAAAGAGTCACAAACTGAATATTTGCAGCTGGAAAAATACTTGGAAAAACTCTTGACATTCAAGTATCACTTATTGCAAAATGTGCAGTAGTTACAAAAATATGAGTTTTTGACATCGAACTCAATGACTCTTTACTGCAAAAAATAAGCTTATTTTTAAAACATAAAACTGAAAGCAGAGGTTTCAGTTTAAAAGTACAGTAATAAACTGTAAAACTAGCCATTTTACAGTTAATTACTGTAAAATTAGCAATTTTACTGTTTATTACCATAAAATTACTTGTATTACACTGTAAAAATAGCAGTATAATACTGGCAGCAGGGGTTCCAGTTTAAAACTAAAATGCACAGTAATAAACTATAAAACTACCACTTTTAGTTTATTAATGTAAAATAGCAATTTTGCAGTTCACTACTGTAAAATAGCAGTTTCACTGTTCACTACTGTAAAGTTAGCAATTTTACAGTTTATTATAGTAAAATTACTATAAAATTAGCTGTATTGTACTGTAAAAAAACATTTTTTTTTACAGTGTGGAGGTTTACTATTATACCGCACTGATTGAGATTAGATCGTATGCATCATTGGTAAAAGATTGGATTCAAAGCTTGACCACAGAGAGATGGCAGGTGACCTTGAAGCGAAAACCAGACCGCTTCATTTTGGTTGAAGTAGTATCACAGTGAACAGGCAGTAAACATTTGAAAAACCTAAGTAAGTAAAAAATTACTGTTTTCGCTGAATCTACCTATTTTAAAGGTAAAGTTTCCTGTTTCCACTTCAAGGTCATGTACCATCTCTCCATTGTCAAGTTTTACCCGTATACCTCGTTGATAGATCAGATAATTTTTTGTATACCTCATTTGTAGATTTTAGAGATTTGCTTGCAATAACTAGATGTTAAAATTTTCTTAAGTAATAAATGAAAAGTTCTGGACAAAGTAAAGCTTAATTATCTCATAAATTGTACTTTAAACGAAACTGCTTAATGTTCGTAAGTAAAAAAATCAAGCAGATATGGTTATTAAATTTTATGAAAAATTCAGCTGAAAAATTATGACATTTGTCACGAGTCCTTGTGAGAGCAGTTGCCAAAACAGAAGTAGGTCACAAATCCCATTATTGAGAAAGCTGTAAAACTGTTTTCTCTCCGATAAAGCATAAAAGTATTCCTTGAAGCAGCTGTCTAAATCTCAATAAAATAGCCAGGTTCGAGTCAACTTCTCTTAAATTTCTTTATATTTTGTGATAAATGGAGAACGAGTTAGTGAATTTTAAAATGCTATAAATCAAACTCAACAAATAAATAATAAACGACAGCAAAAGAAAAAAAACTGCACAATTCTTCTTGAGCTTGATTAATTTCAGAATAATTTTTAAATAACACTGTTTCAAAACCAAAAACAATTTTGCAATCAGTGCATCATAATTTAAAATTAAATGACAAATGTCTAAGCTATTTAAGCATTTTACTGTAGCTAAAAATGTTATTTTTACTGTATATGATTCTGTCTTTCTGTTGTGTAGACTTATTATTTGATATGATTAAAATGTGAGTAAATGAATAAGACGCTAATCATTAGCAATATATACGCAAAAAAAAAAATTAGTCCTGAAATTTGAATTAAAATTTCTAAAAAGTTGTTTTTTAAAAAAACAAGTTAGTCTAAGAAGTTAGTTTTTTTTTAATAGTATTGTAACTAAGAGAGTAATTTAGTTACTAAGAAAAAAATCATTAAAATAAGACTGTTCTCAATAGGGCTGTTGGCATGCAATTAATAGTAAATATATACATGCACGGTAATTGCAATTTAAGATTAGCAAAGATTTACAGTACTTCTAAAAATATCTATATTTAGTAATAAACAAGAAGAGTTCAATCCTAAAAAATGATTCCAAGTAAAAAAGTTTAAAAGAAAGCGTTTCTGCTGCTGTTTATGGGTGAATATAGAATGTGTAATATGCACTCTCGTATAATATATAACTCGCACACACACACACACACACACACACACACATTATGTATATATATATATATATATATATATATATATATATATATATATATATATATATATATATATATATATATATATATAAATACAGAATACAGAAATACATATAATTAAAAAGGAGGGGGGGAATTAAAATCCCAAAAGACATTAAAATACATGAACATCTAAGCCTGTACTGAACTGTCAGCGCAAAGCCGCTAGAAACAAAACAGCACATTAATATTGAAACAGGCAAATAAAATGAAAAGATGAAAACCAAAATACAAAAGCGAACCAAAGTGCAGCATTTCATCTGATGAAATGCTGCACTTTGGTTCGCTTTTGTATTTTGGTTTTCATCTTTTCATTTTATTTGCCTATTTCAATATATATATATATATATATATATATATATGTATGTGTGTGTGTGTGTGTGTGTGTAGTTGTTAAACGCGAAGAAATATTACGTAAAAATTATTCAATGAAGGAAAAATATAACCAAGCTCGAAGATAAACGTCTTAACTTGACGCCTAAATTGCAATTCGAATTAAAATTTAAAGGATATCGCTTGTCCGTGTGTGAAAATTCGATCATCATGTACGAAAAAATGCATTGGTCAGAAAATAAAAATATGAATAAATTGAAAAATAAATAAATATAAATAAAAATATTCGTGGGCAACAACAACATATATTTACATGCTGTAAAATGCAACACGTGCTTTAAAATTCAATAAAATTTAATAATGTACTGTAATACAATAGAAAATACAATAAGAACTTTCAAATAAATACGGTATTTAAAAGCATTTATTTTACTCACTCTGATTAAATTATAAGATTTCACAATTTTTTTTTCTCCTTTTTCTCCATTATCTGCTCTAGTTTCCAAAAGCCCCTTAAGCAATTCCTTCTTTTTAACAAATAATGTTTTCCTTTAGTAGCTTAGCATTTAAATTTCATTATTGTCATTCTAAGAACTTAGTTTTCTTTTAAGTTTTCTTACTTTATTATAAACTGTATTCCTTGTCAGAAGCTAAATCAAATCTACACTTTTAATTTAAAATCTTATCAAGTCTTTTAAGTCATACATCTTTTATACATTATTTTTAAACTTTTATTTCCTCACAGTTTTCCTGCATTAATCTTTCTTAAATTTAATTTAAAGGTAAGAAATAAATTTGAAATACATTGCTTTAAAATTCCTGTTTACAGCAATTATTCTTTGTAAAAAAATGAAATAGCAACAATTTGTTTGCTTTTGTTCATTGGTAGGTTCATAATATAAATGATATCTGTTTTCCTAGAATCTCATCTAAGTCTACTTAATGTGCTTCAAATGACATATATTAGTTTAAATTTTTATTGCTTTCATCCATCCTTCTAAAGTCCCTGAAAAATTCAAAACTAAACTTACATTGTGTTGCTGTTTACGTGTCATGTAGGGGAGAGTCGTAATGAATGGGCCATGGTGATGAATGGGCCACTAACAAAATATGAAAAAGTATTTGCATGAATTTTTTTTTTTTGATGCCACTAATAGATGTAGCTATTTGTTCTACTAAACTCATTCAATTTTCATTCGTTTGCGCTGAGCCATTTTCAAACTAGAGTGGCATGGTCAAGAATCTGACTGAAAAGTTTTTCCCTTTTTAGTAAAACATTTCCTAGCTAAAATGTACCAAGTATTTCACTGCATACATATGTATAAGCTAGTCTTTCCATATCTATAAACTAATCTTAAGATGTATTTTGATGTTATCTAAATTCAATGTACTCAAAAAACCTAAATGTATTCCAAAAGTATAGGTGGGGCTGAATGGGCCACTATGTCATGGTAATGAATGGGCCACCTAAATATTGTTTTTCTTCCTTTTCTTTGGATTTTCGCATTAATATGAAACACAAGTGACGGTCATAGATAGATTAAGATTACTGTCGTCAAAATAGGTTTGTAGTAACTTCTAAATATAATCTGCAGATCTATATTATATTCCTATAGTACAATAGACCTCTGGTCGCAGTGCGTGGCTTGAAAAAGCCCCCCTCTCTCCTTCATATTATATTCCTCACAGTACAATTTCATTTTCTTTCTTGGTAACTTAAGTAAGATATTTCTTATTCCCGATGTCTAGTAAATTTAAAAAAAAAAATTTGAATTTTGATAAGTTTGAAAATGAAGACGAAGTTTTTGAAAATGATTTTTAATATTATTTTTGAAATATATAAATTTTGTTAAATCATAGTATGTATTATCTGTTATTTTTTTTATATATATTTGATATTATTTATTTCTTACAATCTCATTATTTAGTCATTTTTCTGCTACAATTGGTATGCATCAGTTTTATTTTAATTGCATCAGTTTTGATGTTTATACACTGCTCGACATTGAAAATGCAACACCAAGAAGGAGTGGTCAGAAATTCATGCAAATTTTACCGTAGACGCACGTCACTGAGTTATGCAAATGATATGAAATGCGCAGCTCTCCGACGCACGTGAAGTAAGATATAAGAGAATGAAGTTGAAAAGTGGGCTATGTTCATGTTGGTTTTTCTGCCAGACTAATTATCGGAGAAATTTTGTTTTTGTCTCGAAGGATACGTGTGATAGGAGGAAATGCCACGCCGTCCTCAGCGAAGACACTTCCAGCATATAGACGACTTTACAAGGGGTATGGTGATCGGACTGAGAAAGGGAGGTTGGTCCATACGTCAAATTGCAGCTGATACCCACATGGATGCAAGCACTGTGCATCGGCTGTGTCGGAGATGGTTGGAAAGAGGAAATGTAGCCACATTGAGGGGTGCAGGTTCAGCCAGAGTGACGTCAGACCGCTTGGATCGACGGATTCACCGACAAGCTGTGGCGGACCCGCAAGTCACTTGTACGTCGATTCTGCAGCACGTGCAAGGTACCCTGGATGTTCCTATGTCGACCAGAACCATTTCCCGTCGACTGGTTGCACGTGGATTGCAATCACGGCGCCCGCTAAGAAGACTGCCATTGACCTCACAGCACAGACTCCAACGTTTGGAATGGTGCCGGACCAGAGCGACGTGGATGGCAGAATGGCAAACCGTAGTGTTCTCAGATGAATCCCGCTTCTGTTTGTCCAGCGATAGTCATCGCATACGTGTATGGCGTCGACGTGGAGAAAGATCGAATCCGACAGTAACTGTGGAACGCCCCACAGCGCGACAACGTGGCATAATGGTTTGGGGCGCTATTGCATACAATTCCGTATCACCTCTAGTTCGTATTCGGGGCACTATGACGGCCCAACGATTTGTAGATAATGTACTGCGGCTGGTGGCAATCCCCTACTTTCAGGGTCTGCCAAATGCAATTTTTCAACAGGATAACGCCCGGCCTCACAGTGCTCGAATCAGCCAACATGCTCTACGAGGTGTACAGATGCTTTTCTGGCCACCATACTCTCCTGACTTGTCACCAATCGAACATGTGTGGGACGTGATTGGACGCCGTTTGCAGAACCTGTCACTGCCTCGTTCAGAGGACGAACTGTGGCAAATGGTTGAAAGGGAATGGAGTGCCATCCCTCAAGACATCCGCAGGCTTATTGACTCCATGCCTAGACGTGTTTCTTCGTGCATCGCTGTCCGCAGTGGTCCTACTTCTTACTGAGTCGACGCCGTCCTCGCTCTAAATTTTGCTTATTTATTTTGAAATAAATATCACTTATTGTTCCATGCTGTCTCTGTCTTCTTACCAAATTTCATCAATTTCTGACCACTCCTTCTTGGTGTTGCATTTTCAATGTCGAGCAGTGTATAATTTTAAATCAGTATGATTTTGTATCATCATGTCAAGTGTCACATTTATTTTGTCATATTCAGCAAATAAAAGATTAAATCCACATGTTTTCATTGAATTCATTTAGTGGCCCATTCATTACCTTCGATGGCCCATTCAACCCCATGGGGTTGAATGGGCCAAATTTCAAAATTTTTCTTTTCTATTATAATTCATTATAGACAGGTGCTGATCCAACTTTTATGACTTTTTTAGATAGCCAGATAAGTAAAGTAACTAAAACACCAATTTAGAGTTAAAACAAAGTGTTAGAAAAAATTACAAAAATTCAAAACCAAAAAGTGGCCCATTCATTACCACTCTCCCCTACTGTTAATACTGTTAATTATGAGCAAACGATGGCCATTATATTGCAATGACATTTTAATTATTTTTAGTCAATTATATGTCTTGTTTTCTGAAGTTTATTTTCACTTACTCTGTAACTCTCTTTCCTTGCACACATTGATTGACGATTTAGGAAACCTCAAACGGTGGTAAACCGATTGGCCTATGAAAAAAAAATCCGATACAAAGCATCCGCAATCAAGAGTATCGTAAAGGACTAATGACAATAAGAGAAAGAAGGCTCTTTAGTTAATTTTGTATATTTCGCTAAAGCATTACTTATGGAAATAAGCAGTATGGAAAGAGCGTGCAAGGAAAAATTATTTGTTGCCTTGCAAAAGCTTTGAAATTATCTTAGTGTAACATCAACCATGAGAGCTGCCATCGTTGAAAAGCAGCACCATCTCCAGCACATACCTTCAAACAATCATATATGAACTTATGAATCGATTGGTTCAGCGGTTAGGCCGCTAGGGCTTCGTATGTGGTGGAATTTCGTTTGAACCACCTTGTGTATTCGTGTTTTGAAAAGGGGGGGGGGAACGCGTAATACTAATATATTATATTTACTATAAAAAAAAATAATTTCTATCATCATACTATTTCTCACAATAATGATTCATTTTAATTGATATTTTAATGATATAACTACTTTTACGACATAGTACCGATGCACATTATTACAAATTATTATTTATTTCTATGCTTGAGATTCAAACGATTATGCACATTATTTTTCAATGATTGTATGCTCTAGGGGCTGCTAATAGTCTATTTCTAACAACACTTTCAATATTTTAATGTACTTGACAGCTTTATGACGAAATCATGCGTAACAATATTCGTTGCAAACTTAAGCTAATTCTCTATTTATAAAATTTGTGTTTCATAACCAAAAGCATTCCAGAAACGTAGAAAATAATCTTTCAAAATCAACGTATGCAATTGGCTAATATTGGTAACATTTTGCTGACGTCATTCGTCCTTGGTAAGTCATATCCGTCTTCATTAAGAAAATCATTTATTTCCCCGACGGAGTCAAAACCTTAGTTTTTCTTTAAAATAACACTGTCTTTGCAAATGTGTTTTCCTGCGAAACGTCAAAAATTTCTGTGGATAGTAGGATGTTCACTGCCTTGAATTTTTGTTTTATGATAAGTAGCATAAGTTAGCTAAATACGTAAGGGCAACAGGCTTCCTAACAGGTAAAATGGAGTTGCTGATCAGAAAAATCTTCAACTACCGTAAAATGGGGTTTAATCGGAACACTTTTCAGCTTTGATTGTAAAAAAAGCAGTTAAAAGATATTTTTTTTAATTTTATTTTTTGGATAAAAACTTCGGTCTTGCTTTACTTTTGATATTCCAAGCAAAGACAAAAGATTTTGAACAATTACTATTAAAATATATAGCAAATTATGGGTGTTCCGAATCACCCCGCTGATAGGGGTCAATCGGAACACTTGTTAAAAATTTTATTTTTTTCAATTTAATCTGTAATAGGTCTCACAAACATGAGTAATATTGATGGGGGAGAATAAGAACAGATAATTACTGTCAAATAAATGTATAATTTCAGTACCAGTAAACGTTTATAATTTGTGAAAATTCAAAATAATTTTGAACTTATGAAAAATGAAAAGTAATTTTAAGAAATACTTTTGAATTGAAATACAAAGATTTAACATGAATGGAAGTCACTCATATCGTCCACAAATATGTACTTGTCCTTAAAACTTGCAATTGTGACTTGGCTTAAGTTTTTCATAACATCTCCTGGGATGAACTCTACCTTTTCTTTAGTTTTTTGAAATTTCTGGGTTTCGGGGATTGTCCTGAAAGATTTTTTCGCTTATTCATCACTGTCTGTGTGCTGAACGTTTACTACATAAAGTCTATGTGACTTTCCCCCTTTTATTTTAAGTAAAAAGAAGTCTCCTGGAGAAAAAATCTTTTGAAATCTGCAACTTTTGTCATTCTAAGATCTAGTTGCTCACGAGAAGGGATAAACAGTAATAAATCCTTGTCCTTGTCTTGATTAGAAGAATTAGGGTTAGAATCTTGATTTTTCAAACAGTTTCCTTCAAATAAGTTTGAATTGGAACAACAGAACTAAGTGTTCCGATTCACCCCGCAAATTTTTTTCCTATGGCATTTTTCAGAATTCTTCACTTTTATGACACAATTTATAAAAAATGTAAATTCTAATGTGGTATTCTGTTGTTCAGATACATGTATAATTGAAACATACCACTCATAGTTTTTAAATATAAGAAGGTTTGTTCTTGCATATGAAGTTTTGCAGTCTATGAAAATGTGATGTTTTCTAGCATTCAATGTGCAGCCCTCTTTAGAAGCCAGTAGCGTTGCCAGATTGACAAAAGTAATTTTTTCCTACTTCCTATGATCTTACCTTTCTAAAAAAAAATTCATGGCGAAAAATACTCAATAGTATATTTATGAAGAATTTCTTTGTACGGTCGGGAAGTTTTGTTCCGATTGACCCCGCTGTTCCTATACACCCCATTTTACGGTACTCATTAAAATTGCGGTTATGCATTGCATATGATAGCCAAAATTAAGTAAACGTTGTTATTTTCAGAAAAATATTCAATATCATTAATTTTTACTAACAGAGAACACAGTAACACAAATTAACATTCTTTCAACATACCTTCATACTTATGCCGGTGCAAAATGCCATTGTATAATGTAAAAACACTTTGCATACGTAGCAAGCCAGCATTTAATCCATAACAGAAAAAGAGCGAAGTAATTGCCGAAGTTGAAATGTGTCCATTTTTTAAATTTTACGTTGCTATAGCGAAAGAAAAGGGGCATAGATTATGTGCTATAGAGCAGCAATGCTCAACCTACGACGTATGAACTGCATGCTGCCAGGCAAGTTTTTTTTTTTTTTTTTTTGATAGAGTTATAAAAGTGACATTACCTAGGACTTGCTCGTGAGTAAAAAAGGCTAGAAATCCCACTCAAAAAATGTTTGGCACTGCTTTAATGTACAATTGTATTAGATGCACTGGCGCAGCGAGGGGGGGGGGGTTTGGGTGTTAAAACACCCCCCAGAAGGTATGATTTTTTTTTCTTTTGTAGTTGAACCTAAAAAAAAAAGAAAGAAATGAAGGACAGATGACGATTGTTCAAGGACGGCCGATTATTTTTCGTTTAGCCAATAGCCCTGTTCAAGCAATTAGGCATTGCATTGGTGTTATTGAGAGGGCACAAAAATTTTGTAACACTCCGAAGCGCCAAACAGTGTTAACAACTGAGATTGCAACGGCATCTGAAGAAACGAAAAAAAAAAAAAAGAAAAATTAAAGAGAATCTGCCCCACTCAATGGGTTGAGCGCCACTGCGCAGTGACAACTTTCATCCTTGGAGGAAATACAAAAGTAGGCTGACACAAAAGCAGCTTCCGAAGCCTACCATCTTCAGAGTGCTATAGTAAAGTGCGACTTCTTGGTGAGCCTTTTTGTGGTTGATCACGTATTTTCGTTGACTATGCCATTGAGTATATATTTGCAGACACAAAATCTGGACCTTATAACTGCAGTAAAATCTGCTATGATTGTGAAATCAAAGCTGGATGAAATAAGAAGTAACGCAGAGCAAACATTTTCTCATTTTTCCAAAAAAATAAGTGAGCTTTGTGCTGAATTAGATGTCACCATTTCAAATTAAAAGATGGCATGGCGGCAGGCAAAGAGAGATAATGTCCCAGCCGATACGGTTGAAGAATATTCCCGACGATCTTTGTTCATTCCTTTCCTAAAAAATACTATTCAAACACTATAAGAAAAATTTGAAGCTCATGAAAAAATCTTAACACCCTTCCAGATTTTGTTAAAGGAGAATATAGATAAGAGCGAGGAAGACATTTCTGGTGTAATGAAACTAGCGGAATTTCATAAGCTTGACTCTCCAAATTCATTGGGGGAAATTATTCTTTGGCAAGAAATGGTGAAAGAAAAAAAAACCAAAAAACCCACTTGAAGCTTTACAACGCTGAGCTTCCACCAACAGTAAAGTCTCTCGTTACCATTTCTGCTACAATTCCTGTAACGACATGCACGCCTGAAAGGTATTTCTCTTCTTTAAAGTTTTTGAAAACATACTTAAAAAATAAAACTGGTGAAGAGCGTTTAAATGGACTGGCTATGGCTTACATCCATGACCGAATTCCCATCAGTGAAGATGACGTCCTAAACCAGCTGGCACAAAAGTCGTGCAGACTACATATTGCTTTGTAAGTTGTAATCACCATATAACAGTAAAGGTTCATTTCTTATCCCGATCCCAAAAGTCCATTGTTAAAGAACTCATGTCTATAGTTTGCTTATGTTTCCTCTTTTCACTTTTATTTTATTTTTTACATTTATATTTTATGCACATTTTAAAAATATTGTAACAATTTATCTTTTCGTACGTTTATATCTCTCTGATAAATATATGTCATTTGAATTATTATTGCCCTGAATATCATAATTCGTTTATATTTCTCGTTTTCGAAGTCATATTATAATGGTTTTGTTGTTCCTTTGTTTTACATTCGTTTGAATTCGGTAGAATGCAGTGAAATGAATTCGCTGTGTGTTGCTCTAACATAGTTTTAAAATATAAATGTTGTTTGTGTGTAAACAAACAAGAGTTCAATATTTTTATTCAGGCGTTTGTATTTATTACTTTTTGTCGCTTATGAGGCAAATAATCAATTGTAACATGATTTCCATATTATCCTTTAAAATGATTTTATTTCTAAAATTATGCTAACATGCACAAAAAAAAAACCGCTACATAGTAATGCAGAAACATCTGATTCTGATGTATACGACAGTAACAAGCCTTGAATATTGAAATGAATTTGTACTTTTACATAGCTATATGTAAATATTACTTTTGAATACGAAAACTAACCGCTACGGTGCAGCAAAGAGAGTGGTAACAGTCGCATTTGTACTCATGTTTTTAAGTTATATATCTGATCGTGATATATTGATATGTATACACATAAGGATGGCTATGATGAAAAAAATAACCCCTCCCAGGAGGAAATTCTGGCTGCGCTAGTGATTAGATGAAATACAAATAAAAACAACCAGCTGCTTTGCTGTAAAAAAAATGTGTGTTGGAAATTATTTAAAACAAGATTTTTCTTATTAGTACAATTTATATCAGGGGTGGCTTAGCTTTTTAGCAGTCCCAAGTGCTGAAACCAACCAAATTGTAAAGTTCAGCAGTCTAGAAAAGGAGTCAAAATGAGTTACTAGAGAATTTATACGTGAGAATACTTCTCCCACCACCTATTGCTATCAAATTCAACAACTGCAACATGTAATTGATTTATTCATTTATTTTAGTTTAGTTAGGTACATGCCTGGTATAACCCATTAATGCCTGACATTTTTTTCCAAAGATATTTTGCATACTGGTTACAAACAGTGTTTAATGGACGGGAAAAATAATTAAAAAAAACTATGTAAAAAACAATCTTTTTATTAAGGAAAGAAAAATCGTCTCTTAAAAGATACGATAGACCCCACAGGGTACATACTTTTTTTACTATTTTTTTTTCTGCCTACGATATAATACTTAAAAAGACATTTTATAAGAAGAAATAAAATCAGCAATTAACATAAACTAGAAAGCTGGGAATAACTTTGAAAACTTAGCTTTTTTTATGATTGTGAACGATGTGATTTTTGATAAAGATCATATTAAAACTGCTACAGAACACACTTTATAATGGTTATGTGCTGCAATCTGTTAATAACGAATTGAAACAATACCAAGGTACTAATTGAACACTATTATTTGGTTGAGATGTTCATTTGGGGGAAATTCAGACACTTTTTTGGACCGTCTCTAAAAAGGGACGATAGGCATTAATGGGTTAATATTTAATGAAACAAAATAAAAAACAAGTAAATCACCTGAGCAGTGGCTTCGTAATAAAAACTCACGTTTCGAAGAAACAAAAGTTGCAAAAGAACTCGCACAGTGAAAAAAACGAAAAATCCTCATACTTCAACTACTCTTAGTACCAATACCTCCCTCTCCCCCCCCCTTCCCGCAGCGATAGTCAAATAAAGAATAATCATTGCAAAAATACCTCTGTCAGTAAGAAAAGGTTGCAAAGTGAAGCTAAACAGAGTAGCAACTTACCTAATGGCGTAGAATAAGACATACTTTTCTTCTTAGTGACAGTATTATTTTGTCCTGGCGAGTCCTGGAGGATTATTTTTTCTACATTAATAATCAAAGCCTGTGATTTGTGGTAAGGTTTTAGGACAAATTTCATATCATTAATTTAAAATGTTCCACTCCAATATAAAGTCATTCAGTAATATTACTAATGATGTTACTAAATGAAATGGAAAAAAACTGCTATAGCATTGTATAGTTATCCAAAACTAATAAATAATAACTATAAAACCATTTAAAATGAATTACTCGTATTAACCTCGTTCATAGTTCAACATTGAATCAGCGAAATAAAATTTCTGAATGTTCAAAAGCTCCTCATTTTTGCTGCATACTATCCTCAAATGTCCTACACTCTTATGTTGGGTAGAATATTTTAAAGTAGGAACGGCGAGATTTCAACAACTCCCAATCAATATTCAAGAGAAACTTCCAACCTTAGAATTATTGGATTAGATAATTAGCTGTGTAGAGTGTTTCCAGTAGGGTAGTTTCAAGGTTTTCTGCCGCCCTAGGCGGGAGTTGAAAATCCCGCATCTCCTTCATACCATACCATGTACTTATAAGCTCAGCTTATAAATGCAATGAGTAATAATAGCGAAGCCTCCGAATGCAGATGTCTGCTCACACGTGTTTCGAAGTTACAAGAAAACCTTTTTTTCAAAGCTACAAATTTTGAGGTTTAGGATAGAAAGTCATCTCAGAAATTCAACGCGGTGGAACAGAAGACAGATTAAGCAGTAAATATCGATGATTAACAAAACAAGCAAGCCGGATTTGACAACATTGTTTATAGTATTTTTAGGAAATATATAACTTTATGCTTTTTCTTTGATGGAATTATGTAATAAATTTAAACTCTAGGTATCATTTTATCTTGCCGGTTTAGTGAGTCTTCAATTTTTATTTCTTAACGTATATCTTATATTCTACTGCGTTGCTTTTCACGAGCTCACACTTCGTTTCATTGAAAAAGATTAATTGTAACCCCGAAACACTTGTCTATAGTAATCTTCAAATTTTGTGCTATAAAACGTGAAATGATCCTATTTTAAAGGTAGCGTTTTTTGGAATTTATTTCTGTGTAGAAATTTCACTAATTGTAAAATTCAAATTACGGCGTTAAAAATATGGCGATCCTTTAATGAGTTTTTGCAAGTTTTATAGTCCCGTTTGGCTCATTGAATAGTGAAAACCAGTTTTATACGTTTTGAAAGGCTACTCTGTCTATGCTTGCTACAGAAATCAAAATAATACGAAAGAAATATAGAAAATTATTGATTAATTTAATAGAAGAAACCCGTGCAATAGAAAAATAATGCATGATCGAGCCTTTTACGGCATTGTCTTTGATTGTGCAACTCAAGGGGGTCCCACATCTGGATCGGGATTACTGATCCAAAATTTCTAAATCGCGCCTTGTTCTCTATATCAGAAAGCAACTTAACTTGACACTAAACGTCACTACGCGCGGAGCCAATAAGAGCTCAGAAGCAGTTAAGGATCTCCTCTCATTCTCCAAGTAGGCTGTGACGCTTTATCTAGCTCGTTTTTCATTGGCTGACGTCACGCTGACGTCACGACGCTAGTGTCAAGAAACCTTGCAGTGTAGTCTAGCAAGTTTGAGCTTACTAGCTCTTGATAGGTGCGGAGAGAGGAGTAAAATAAATAATGACATTTCTTATTCGTTGACAATATGGAATACTCTGCGAGAACTTTTAATTGTTTTTACATCACAAACTAATTGCTTCCAAATAGAAATAGTGTGACTTGAAGCAAGAAATCAATGAAGTAATAACACTGAAAAACAAATTTTAACGAATGCTCTGTTCCCCAATATACTTTGGGTGTTCCTAATAAATTTCAAGGTGCTGAAGAAGAATATGAATGCAAAAAATCACCCTCCAATTTTAAGAAATACCATTTATAAGTTTTGGCTTCTATAGGCTATCCTACAGGAGTTGTAAGTACATTAAATTTTTCTTTTAGACGCATTTGATCTGTATACACATTTTTTTTTTACTTATTACAGCTATAGAACATGTAAAAAGTGAGTGGCAGCATAATTCACATTAATATCTGCTTCAAATTATCCATATAATACAAAAGAATGGCGATTGTTCATCGATGGCTAGAAAACTAGCTTGAAATCTTTAGTACTTTATAAAAGAAATGCATTGCCATGCATTCCAATAGCTTATTCTTGGATAAAAAATAATCTTATTTAGATATGATGATATTGCTTCAAAAAATTGACTATTCACACTACAATTAGAGCATATGTGCAGATTTTAAAGTAATTGCCATTCTCATTGGTCTGCAACTGAGCTATACAAACCATTACTGATTTCTATCCGAGGGGATAACAAGGCAAAATATGAACATTTTTTTAAAGACATGGCCAGAAAGCAAACAATGTATTGCTGATGAAAAAAGAAATCCAAAATGTTCCTTTAATTGATTTAAAACATATATTCTCCCACCTTTGCACACAAACAATTGATGAAGAATTTCGTTAAATCAGTGGACAAAGAAGGGTGTGGATTTCAATATTTAAAGAAACAGTTCTCATCACTCATTTATGCAAAAATGAAGGAGAGTGCTTTCATTTGCCCACAAATAAGAACGCTTATGAAGGACCAAAGCTTTGAAGCTAGTTTAAGTGATTTAGAAAAAACAGCAAGGATTGATTTTAAAAATGTTGTAACACAATTCTTAAGGAATAATAGTTCTAACTATGAAAAATTATTTTAAAGACTTGTTTAAAAGTTATATTTAGGCGTTCAACGTCACTGAAAATTTATATTTAAACAATTCACATTTATGTTTTCACTGAAAGAATGAGAAGCGTTGAGCGACGAGCATGGGGAGCACTTTCGCCAGGATATTTCTGCAATGAAAGCACCATATCAAGGACGTTGGACTCATAATAAGCTTGGCCAATACTGTTTGAATCTTATTAGAGAAGTTTGTCATAGGGCTTATAAGAGATCATTCGCAGTTAAAGCATAAACAACTACAAAAAGTACGAAATTTAGGAAATTTTTTACGAGTATCATCATTTTTTTCGTCAAAAATTTCTTTAATTCTTCTAAATTCTTTAGAAATATACATTTTTTGTGTTTTATACTTGTTTTAAGCTTTATAATGGCTTATAAAAATTGGTAAAAGACAAAAATACGGCATATGTGTTGCATAAATGTTATTAAAGTGATATTTTCAAAATTTTGGATTTTTTAAAAAATCTGTGCGTGATGGAACATTTTTTTTGCCACATATTTTTTCCTCACCCCTTAAAATATAAAAATCATCCCTTATTCAATAAGGAACAGAAACTTTGTTTATCAGTGTAATTATACCTCGTCGGTCAGGTTTGAAAATATGACCATCTGAGTATTTTATTTCACCTTCAAAATAATACATTTAGTCACCAGGTGTCGAACGGCGAATAAATTATTTTCAGGTCAATTGTGAGAAACACAAAGTCAAGAGTTCTGTTTGTGTGAGGGCCCGGAACCCCTTAGAACATTTCACGGAGTGCTCGATCACTTCAAGAGCACTAGAGGCTGCACCTCTACCTGTTGTGGATCACACTCCCACTCTACCGTACTGCGTAGGTTACTAGTAAAAATTCAAGATACATTCGGATTAAATTGCTGTGAGTAGCTGTTCCGAACACAACATTTTCAATAATATGGACGGTGTTACGCAAAAATGAGTTAACCAACAAAATTTGAAAAATGAGTTATTCACATAATTTGAAAAATGAGTTATTCACATAGTTTGAAAAATGAGTTATTCACATAATTTGAAAAATGAGTTATTAACATAATTTGGCAGATAAACTGATGTACTATGGGATCCAAAAATGATTTAAGCCAAATTATGTATTATTATGTCATCTAGTTAACGAAATGTAAAGTCGCTTCCAGGAAACTGGGCGTTTTTGTCAATTTTGAACTCAATTTACTTTAAACTAGTGCTTGGTGTGTGGACCCATTTTTGCATAACACCGTTCATATGTGGTTACATTTCCACTAAGTCATAATTATGTGATTATATATTAAGAATTTCTATGATTGAATCGGTGAGTGCAAAAACAACGTCAGTCAAGACCTTCAAATTGTTCAGAAGATGGAAAAAACTTCTCAATTCTAGCATTGTTTCTACGGTCAACATTCAAATAACAGGCCCCGTATCTTTCAAATTAGTAACCTGACTGACGTTGATTTTTGATATCAACATGCATCTTGCCTCTCACAACTCGTTTCCATAAAAAACGAATTTTCGAATTTTTGTGATTGACGTTGTTTTTGCACTCACCAATTGAATTGAGTATTACAACTTCATTTCTTTTGCCTTTTCGCCAGCCTTTGCAACCGGCTAGCATTGCTTGCTGAGAAAAATGGCCCAGTTTTTTTTTTTTTTTTTTTTGTGTAAAGTTAAAAGTTGAAATTGTTTTATAACTAGGGCTGCTGAGTCAAAAGGAAAATGACCAACTCCGACTCCCGATTCCTTCACCATAAATCATTCCGACTTCGACTCTTATTCCGCAACAGTGGCCAAGTTAAGGACTTATAAGGAAACTGACCGACTCCGTCTCTTGGAATTTTAAAGCTTTCGACTCCCGACTTCGAATTCTTTACCTCAAAATCAATCCGAATCCGACTCTGCAGCCCTGGTTACAACCAGGGCTATATATCCAGAGTCGGATATTCTTCCTCCGATTCTGCAGCCCTGCTAATCCTCCGAAGTCGGAGTCGGACTCTTTTAAAAGGTAAAGGAGTGGGAAGCTTTAAAATTCCAAGAGTCGGAATCGGGGAGTCGGTCATTTTCCTTCCGATTTGCAGCCTTTTCATGACCTTGCCAGCAAAATGCAGCATTGAATTTTCAGCAGTTTCTTTTGAAGTTTTAATATGTAAAAAAAATGAAGTGGTGCGAAGTTAGTCTGCATGGTATAAAAATGTACCCTCATATATCCAATAGATTACTTCTGAAACTGTAAAAAAAAATTATTTTATTTTATTTATTTATTTATTTATTTATTTACTTATTTATTTATTATATGACGATGCGATAACTTCCTCAATACTTTGTCAAGTTTCATAAGTAAGGCATTATTCTAAAGTTTTTTTTAAAACCTTTTTCCGCTTAAAACAAAAAGACAATGCACTATTTGGTTGCTGTGTGAAAAATAGATTTATTCTTTTTTTCTATTATACATTACTTCAAATCATATCATTTCGAACTGTAGGCCCGTTAGGTCAGTTAGTTAGAACGGCATGCACAATGGTGCACAAGTCATGTATTCGAATTCCCATGGGTAAAAAAAATCTTTTCAATGACTAGTTTTTTCTTCAGCGGAATTCTGATTCGAATTTTCATCGATATACTATAATCTACACTTAAGGCAAAATTCTGAGCTACAGTCAGGAAACGAAACATTAATTTTAACATGGTAAATCGCAGTATAACTTATGAAAACTATTTCAGCAAAATAGAAGCATCGATTTCAATTTATTTTGTTGCTTTATTGCGATTTGCTTTAGTGTCATGGGATCGATATTCCCATTGGTCACAAAAAAGAGTTTGTGAATGATTAACTTTCTTCAGCTGTATTCTGATCCAAATTTCTATGATTATAAAATCTTAACTCAATGAGGAGGGGGGAGGTCAGGATACTCAACCACAGTTGTGGTAGCAATTGTGGTGAGAGAATAAAAAACAGAAACGCTTGCTTTAATATGGTAAATTGCAGTATCATATACATCATTTCTCAAAGGTGTTCTTGAATATTTCATCAAATTTCAAAAGTAAGACATCATTTAAATGTTTTTTTCACCGCTATTAGAGAAAAATAATCAAACAAGTCAAAAGTCACAATTTGCAATGATCCAAAAAATTTCCTTGAAAAACCTGGTTTTTGTATTCTTTCTGCAGAGCGCGAATGCTTTTCATGGGTCAGCTAGTATTAGCTATTGTGTTTATCAGTTAATTTGCATGATTTACTTACATTATAATCTTTCCATTGTAATTAAAATAAAATATAGCAGCGCGTTTGCTGCCGCACAGCTTGGCGACCCTATTTTAGATCGTCCTTTTCTCAAATAGTTCGCTGATAAAAGAAAGACTAGACATAGACTAGAAAAGAAAGACTAGAACAACTGACTAAATCATTGGGTAATTATTCATCGAACAACAGGAAACAAGAATAATGTGAACTCTTGTTTTTCTAACTTGATATGAAGCCAAAGCAATTTCTGGAAAAAAAATAACAAACCAATGCACAACTCATTTCACGAAATTAAATGAATCTAATACAAATTGTGCATCGCCTTCTGATTACCACACGATCTGAATGAAACCTTAGCACTTTCTGGAAAACAGGAAAATATCAAATGCCCCTTTCAAGAAACAGGAGCATTAAAATGCCCCATGCGTTCAATTCATTCTAAATGAAAACAAAACAATTTCCAGGAGAAAAAAAAAATAGAGAAAACGACTGCACCACAGCCAATTTCGAGAAAACGACTGACATCGTAGCCGATTTGAAGAAAATAAATGCTTCAGAAAGGAGCACTTTAGAAACTGTATTCAAACTAATATCCGTTTTATCAAAACGGATTTTTAGTACGTAGCAAGTGACGTCAGCCTTATAAATCAATATTTCTTAATGTTCCTCTCTGCTTGCTTTCAAATAACAGTCTTTAAAGTTTCATGAACTAAACAGAAGAATCGAATAGATTTTTAGAAAGGAACACAATGGAACACAGTTGTTTAACTATGAAATGAATTTATGAAACATTGGAACAATATAGAGCATCGTTTGAAGCCTTTATTTATTTACGTGTCTTGAGATATTTCTTAAGAGTTGTTTTGTCTTTTGTTCAAAACTTCGTTTGTATAAAGAAGTTGTCTGTAATAACTAGGTAGTTTATAATGCTTTTTAAGATCAGAAATCAAGAGAATTTTTGTTGCTGGAAAGCTAAATATTTTTAATTTTTAAGATTTGTTTATTTGTATAGATGTATAAATAATATAAGGTCAGTAAAAACAATGCGAAAACAAAGATTTTTTAGAGCAATATATTTGGGTTTATACCGACGCGACAAAAAAATTCATCAGATATTAAGAAGAAATTTGAATTGTTTTGCTACTAAGGTATACTAAGTATTTAAAAAATATATTATTTCTGTATTATCTAAAAAAGAAAAACAAATTCTATCTTGTTTTCCTGTTATGACCTTGTTTCCAGTACATTTAATTGTTAATTTAACTGCAAAACTTATTCACAGGAAAACTCGAAATAAATAAGTACACTGAATAAAGAACTAAATAAAAATTACCAAAAAGGAAAACACGGTGATAATCTTTAAAAGCTAGAATGAAATTCACTTATACAGTATTTTATGGTAAAATATTGTTCTGAAAATTCTATTTTCAATTTCATAAATTTTTGATATTTCACCCTCAATAATCTGGCTTTAAATTTAGTGTAAACTATCTCACATTTTTAAAATCATGTTTAAGACTCGGGATACGAATGTTCTTCCCGAAAATCTTTTCCCCGTAAGAAATGTGTCAAGAAGAAATTTGAAAATAAAAAATCTTAAGAATGTAATGATAACTTTAAATAATAACTTAACGAAAATAATAACTTTTGTTATTATTTTTGCGCATTTGTTTAGTGTGATCGAGAATGTAGGTTTTCCTAAAGTTGCAAGTAAATAAATAAATAGGAACAAGTAAAGTATCCACTTTATTAATTCAAAGCCATAGAATCTTAGTGCGAAAATTACAGAGGACAAAACTAAAATATAAATTACGCATTTTAAGGAGCGCAATAAATTATTCAAAATGATAATAATAATAATAAGAGTAATATCATCGATGATAAAGAAATTTAATAACAGCAATAATAAAAATAATGATAAAAAATAAATTAATAATAAAATCGATAATAATAATGAAAATAATAATAACCTTTTAAATGCTTAATGTACAAAATATTTCAGCCAAATTTAGTTTTAGTAAGTGCTACATTCTCTTTGCCAACGATCTTAGTCTACTACGAGAAATAATCTTCGTATTTTTCACATTAGCAAATATATTTGAACATTTAACCGCTTCAAACATTCTCAGTTAAATGTGATATTGTAACACCGACTTCTGCATATGTATATAATTATATTTGTCTTATTCTAAAACAAATTTTAAATGTTCTTAAAATAAGATTTTATTATTGTCTTGATGTTTAAAATAATTTCACAATATTAAAACAATACCGAAGAATACAGAACTTAACAATAACAATTCAAAATATAGTTTTGATACTTCACAACATTAAAACTTATCAAAGTTGATCTAAATGCAGAGCATTCCGATCAGTTATAAATTGTTTTATCACAGCAAAATACTAAAACAACATCAATTTTAATTTACTAGGGCTATGAGAATAATAGATGAAATACTTAGAAATATAATACTTATATAACAATTATAATTTTGTACTTGATCTCAAAAGTTAAACATACAAAGAATTTGAAAAAAAGGTAATCAAAAGACACAGTTGGATACTCAAAGACAGCTAGATAACTGATAAGTCCAATGCATTCCTCAATGTACCATTTGGTGCAATGTCTCATATTGGCTAACCTATCTTTCTCAAGCATGACATTATTTTTCTCGAATCAATGGTCTCCTTTCGGTTGCATTGATTTGTGTTGAAAGAACTATTTATTCAAGAAAACTTTCGCCGAGAAATTGGCGGACTTATTAAAGAAAGCAACGCAGTAATAAAATATAACACATAAACAAGTGCATAAAATACTCGAGATTAATGTACTGGAAAACAAATGAATATATAAAGAAAAAGAGAGTTTGAAACAAAATAAAAGAAAAAATTGTGCTGAAGTTAATTTCAATATAACATTTTAATAGACTAGCTGGTCCGTATGAAGCATTCACTCTTGGAAGAAGTAATGCAAAAATCCGTTTTTTTTTTTTTTTTTGCTTTTAAAAGTAATTTTTGAATAACAGGAAAAGTTGTGAGTTGCTTGATTATTTTTCGCTAAGAGCGGTGAAAAAAATCTTTAAATGATGCCTCGCTTTTGAAGGTTGATGAAGTATTACTAAAATTATGGTGTACTCAAAAAAGAGAAACATTTTGTAATTCTCTGTTTTAAGAAACCGCTTGTAAATTTTGTTAGCTACCCTCCCTCCCCCCCCCCCGAAAAAAAAAGAAGATAACATGTAACGAACCGTTAACACTTCTTTTGATGATTAGTCATCAGTAGCAGATGCAATTTTATGTTTTACAGCTTAAAAGTTTTCAGTTATGGAATAATTTCGAGAATGATTACTTTATTGTTTTTTCCATATCTACATTAATCGTTTCATTAAAGGTTTTCCTTTTTTTTTTTTTTTTTTGGCAGCTAACAAAATTTACAAACTGTTTTCCCAAAACAAAGAATTAAAATGCATAGATTCTGGCAAGTTTTAATACTCATGTATGCTTTTACCTTAAAAATTACTTATGTGCATCTAAAATTCATTCTATTATACAAAATTCTCGCGGAAAGTACTACTGTAATGGTAAAGAGTAATTAAACATTCAATAATATCTCTCAAACAATGGAGTGTAAAAAATACACCATAACGTAAAAGGAAATCGTTAGCATATTTTGCAATGTCCGCTTTCGTCTGAAAAAGTCCCTTCTTCAATTACGTCAGTGCAGTAGAAAATACCGCAACAAAGAAAACTTTGAGTGATGGAAGAGCAGTAGGCGTACGTGCCATCTGTGCGTTTCTGATGCCATGTAAGGTAGGTTAACACATTTAAAGGAAGATTAGAAATGTTCTCAATCAAGGTTGGTGTTTCGTAATTACTGAAAAACCTAAACTAACGTAACTTAAAGAAATCCGTCAATTTCTGCTATTTTTAACCGACTTTAAAAAAGGAGGAGGTTCTCAATTCAAAGCGTATACTTTTTTTTTTGTTTGTTCGCACATAACATCTGATCTATTGAACCGATTTGAACGGGTTTTTTTTAATCGATAGGAGATGGTGTAATTTAGGTACCATGTACTCATATGACGATATTTGTTCACTAGAAAAAAAGTTATGATCGAAAAACTAACATTTCATTTTCATTTAAAACAATATGTGCTATTGTAAATCCGTAACTCAATGAGCGACCCAATGGTCAAGTGGTTATGCGCGTCAGGTTGAAGTTCCTGGTGGAATGTGATCGAGTCCAGCTGCAAGAATTTTTTTGAACATCTACATGTTTTTTCTTTTTGAATGATTTAATGATTGCAATGTCCTTATGCAGGTACATCCCCCATGGGGATCTACCCCGTATTTTTTTATAGTACAAAATGACAGTTTTGGTCGGATCTTTGTCAAAATTGGCAATGGGGTAGAATTTTCTTATGGACGTTTGCGCCATTTTTGAGGACTTTGAATCGATTGTGGCAATAAATGGTTTTTGATTTGCGGCACTTATATTATTTTTTCAAGAATTATATACACAATCAATTATGTTAATTTTTGTACCTTTATAAAATTCTGTATTTTATACCTTGCATTTACGTCAAATTCAAGAAATTGAAAAACTAAAATTTCATGTTATTTAAAACAATATGTGCTGTCGTAAATCCTTACTGCAATGAGCGACCCGATGGTCAAGTGGTTAAACGCGTCGGGTTGAAGTTCCTGATGGAATGAGATCGAGTACAGGTCTGCAAGGATTTTTTTGAACAGCTACTTGGTTTTTTAACTATATTTTGATTATTTTAAGTGCATTTACACTAAAAAGAATGAAATAAAATATTTTTGGAAAAAAAATAGAACCGACTTCAGTTGGAAATTGCTCTAAAAAGTAAAAAATAATTTTTTTCTTTGAACACCATCGTAACTACTTTTAAACATAAGTTTTGAAGTCGGCGCAAAAACAATGTATAGATTCATACGCAACTACAATTCAACTATAAATATAAATTTTAATGGATTCATTTCATTGATTACCACACATTCGCGTAATGGTACAAATATTCTGCTTTTAGTTTTCAATGGTTTCTCTGAAAAAATGTTGGCAAAATATGGTTAAATATCATTTTACCTATCGTTTTTGCGCCGACTTCAAAACTTATGTTTAAAAGTAGTTTCAATGGTGTTCAAAGAAAAAAAATATTTTTTACTTTTTAGAGCAATTTCCAACTGAAGTCGGTTCTATTTTTTTTTACTTTCCAAAAATATTTTTAAATTTATTTTTATATCCAAATTTTAAATATAAATATACCCTAAATAATATCGGCCAACATATAGCTGACGTATTACTTTAAGTACCTCCGGACACATAAATTTCGTTTTCTTTATATAGAATACAAAACAGCACTTTATCACATTAGATTTTACAAAACAATTGTATTTTCACCTATTTTCATTGAAAACTATTTATGTTAATTTGGAGTCTTAGTAAACATTCTTTTGGATGAAATTTTGCGAAGATTGCTGGTGATAGATTTTGAAATAACGTCCTTTAAAATGAAAGTTTCTGGAAATTGAATTATACTTATCCTTTGAAAAACATTTCATCGGTCGCAATCTGCTAACTAAATGTCTCTTTTTTTGTATTTATTAAGCCTGTTCGTAACAAACTCAGCTTCCAATTAACCTTTTATTGAATACAAATTAAGTAACAAATAAAGCTAGAATGAAAGTAACACTTTTAAAATGCTTTTCCTCGCAGTTCCTATCCATGAAGTATAATACAAACGTTATAGAAAAGACAAACTAACCGATTATTATTAAAGAAATTAGAGTAGTTTGTTTTTTTCGTATTATATTAGTATAAATTCCTCTTATCAAGAGCACCCGGGGGAAAAAGCTACAAGTGATCTTTATGTCATGAATTGTCCTGACAACCAAATTCAAACAGCTCAAGCTAAAGGGCGCAATTAATAAAAGCCTTTTATCACCTTAAAAATTAAAATTTACTACATCGATATAGATAAAAACATGTATGTATCGTAGAAACGTTTACTTTGTGCTAAAAGTATAAGAAAAAAAAAACAATAAAGCACGAAGTTTCTAAACAAATTGCATACATGTGTTTCGGAATTAAAGAAACGATTTTTTTTTAAATAGCCGCATATTTTTATCATTTTTTTACACATAAAAATATGCTTCTGAAAAACAGTGTGACGTGTGACAAGGAGAGAACAAGGAGAGAAGATGGTGTAAAGTAAAGGGAGACATTTTGTGACGGGGGAGGGGGGAGGGGGACAAATGTGGAAAAAACGTGTGGTACCATTTATGGGCTGCTTCTTGTTACTTTTGAAAGAAAAACACACAATTATTACTACATGTTATTGTGTATTTATAAAATGCACTTAACAACGTTGTGACAAAAACCATTTTCTAGGTCAAAAATATTTCATTTTAAGTTCTGCTCACGTCGTAATGCTTAAACCTCTAACTTTTTTTAATAAAGAGTTTAACTAGTATCTATGACCTGTACACATATTTCAAATGCAACAAGTAACAAATTTGGTATAATCTGTCGTGTTTAATATAACGTCGGCTTAAGAGATGTCAACCTTAATAAAGATATGGATGTTGGTACTGAATCAAACTTTCAGGGCATTATCTCTTTTCACCTTGTGGGCTTATTTATGTGAAAGGTTATCTAACTTCAAACTAAATCATACCTGATAAATTTTTCTCATATTATTGTGCTCAGTGACAGTCGAAAACGAGTTTTGTTTATACCCGAAAGAGTTATAAGAGGAACATGCAGCAACGTTTGAGGTCAATTGTAAGGAGAGGGGTGAGGGAAAGGGAACTAATTTCTGCTGTTCTAGTGAAAAAAAATGGGAACTCTAAGTTTTGAGGCCATTTTTTGAATACAGAGTATAGGTTTTATTGTCATTAGCTGCGTAACTAATTTATATCGGTGCTCTTTTACTTCCTGTGATGGCAGTGGATAATGATTGTGATAAACAAGATAAAAATTAAGAAATTAAAAAAAAAAAACTGCATCTTGTTTACCTCAAATAATCAGTTTTAGGAGTAGCTTTGCATCTTGTAAAGTGCATGCAATATTTTTCGCAAAGCAAAAAGTTGAGTTCCCGCTACTGTTATAAAAAGCTATTAATGTTTTTAAAAATGATTTTTAACTATTAACCCATTAATGCCTGACATTTTTTTTTTTCCAAACATATTTTGTATTCTGGTTACAAACAGTGTTTAATGGACAGGAAAAATAATAAAAAAATATTATGTAAAAAATAATTGTTTTATTAAGGAAAGAAAAATCGTCCCTTAAAAGTTACGATAGACCCCAGAGGGTACATGCTTTTTTTACTATTTTTTTTTTCTGTCTTCGACGTAATATTTAAAAAGACATTTTATAAGAAAAAATAAAATCAGCAATTGACATAAACTGGGAAGCTGTGAATAACTTTGAAAACTTAGCTTTTTTTCTTGAGATAGTGAACGATTTAGTTTTTGATAAAGATCATATTAAAACTGCTGCAGAACACACTTTACAATGGTTGTGTGCTGCAATCTATTAATAACGAACTGAAACAATACCAAGGTACTAATTGAACACTATTATTTGGTTGAAATGTTCATTTTGGGGAAATTCAGACCCTTTTTTGTATAGTCCCTAAAAAGGGACGCTCGGCATTAATGGGTTAAATACCTAAAAGTATTCAAAAATGTTTATGAGTATTTTTTTAAAGAAACCTTAGCATTAAAAATAATCATCAATATAATATACAGGCAAACTAGCAAACTATACAAATACATTTTCGTGTATTCTGTTTATATATTTATGTAGGAGATTTTGGTGCAAAGTGGGATAGTTAAGATAATAAATCTCTATTCTCCTATTTTGTCTTTTCCCAATACTTCTAAATCACTAGTGACCATCTGCCATACATTAATCGTTCTAATCCTTATTCTTCACTAGCCACTAAAGCTTTTTAGAGCTTCATATTCAAGGCACGACTATAACTTAAACCCATTTGTTTTAAGTGGGGAATCTCACTCTTTAATGCGTAAAAATTCAATTGCGGAATAACAACGACGTGTGGAAGCAAAACACAAGCATCTAACTTCATAGACAATAAAAAAAAAATTACTAGACAGAGCTTTGCAAAAAATACCAAGAAGAATGTCGCGTTCAGAACTACTGAACCGGTAAAACCACAAAATTCAGACTGAAAACCGACAAAAGACCAAAGTTGAATCATCAAATAAATAAACGAAATCTCTGAAATAAATGAGGGCTCGAATCGATCAAGGTCAACAGCGATAAACATTTCTGAATAGTTTATCTAAATTAAAATAAATGGCTAAAACTCCAACTATCTGCTGAGCCGCAAAAGAGCTTTTTTTTTTCTCAAATCCTGTTAGTGAGGTTCCATTTTAAGTGGACTGTTTGATTGCATCTCATTTCGCATAGCTTTGGATAACAATTTTACTCGATTTTTTTTCGGATCTTGATTTTTCAGAAACAATTTAAATTCCATTACCCTCCCTACCTTAGTCCAACAAAGACCCTAACTCTAGAGTGAGTAAAAATTTATGGCCTTTTATTCACGCAAGGTCAGCAGTTATTTTGTGTTTTTGCCTCTTCTTTTCCAGAATAAGGATTTTTCTTTTCTTTTCTTGGTATTTCTAGCAAAAATGCTTCAAATCAAATTCATGTAGTTTTTGACATTTTGTCTCTGAAACTCAGTTTTTTTACAAAATGAAATTTTTTTTTATCCAACAATGAATAGTTTCGACGCTTCAAACTTGACGCCCTGTTAATATGTTGGAATAGGTTGAAAATGAGTTTAACCAGTAGTAAAAATATAGGGCTACAGTTTTAGAAAGATTAAACTTTGAGTTTTCAGAAACGTCCAGACTTCCTGAAAAATAAAACAAAAGGGAATTTTATTATATTTATGGACCACCAACATTTATGAAGAATTTTAAAATTTCCATTACCTCTAACTTGAAAATAAGAGCCTTAACCTCATCCGGTTAAGATAGAAATGGCAGATACGAAATCGCGAGTTTAAATAAATGAATAACCTCTATCTCATGTTAATGTACTGGAAATTTTTGTCCAATAAGCAGCAGAATTTGTGATTAATAATCACAGTTTGTGCAATGAAGGAGACGTCTTATTTTACACATTTGATAAGTCATAGGTGTTAGAAAGATGTGATTGAATCTTTGGCCAAGGTAGAATTGAAGGTTTTGGAGGATGAAGGGGCTATGTAACATTTTTAAAAATAAACACTCTGGACAATGGTAATCAATGGATACATGTAAGCAAATAAAACTTGGTACATCAAAAAGTAGATGTCATTAGACCAATTTCATACGCACACTAACGACAAAACCAGAAAACAAAAAAGCTATAACAGCTGCAACAATAAAACTGTGAACTTTAATTACTCGCAATTTCCGTTTTGTCACATAACCCCTTCATCTCCCAAGCCCTTCAATTATAGGCGACGGTCTCCCAATATAAAAGATTTAAAAGCAGGCAGTTGCTATTTTTAAATTCTAGTATTCACAAACTGTTTCATGACTAAACTTCGTTACTAAGCATTAAATCAGAATCACAAGATCAACAAAAACTTCGTCCATCAGGTTTTGTGTTCGTGCACTACTAAGATAAAATATTGACGAGAGTGCGCAAGCTCAGAATCCGAAAGACCATTTTTGTTATTATTACTCCTGCTCTAAAATCAGCTTTAGATTTAACAGACTTTCCTCAAAGATATGATATTGTTTTTGAATTTCAATACCTAAACTAAATTTTCCGTAAAATTGTAATCGTAATCGTTTGTTTCACAAATGATCCTACACCAATAAATCATTGACTTCAGAAGACATTGGAGTCTCCAACTTACCCGAGGGATGTGTTTCAGGAGCCCTCGCATCAGTCGGAATTTTACGTTATATATCTATATGACGTCTTGATAAACTTATACAATTATTTTAGACACCTTTTAACACCTGTCAAACTGGCTTCAAGCCATTTCTTAAGTATGTGTCATAGTTTCCCACATAAAAGACTCAGTTTATTCTGTATATATATAAAAAACGCATTATTCAACATAAAGTACTATTACGATGGACAAAAGCATTGATAAATGGGTTATAGAGGACATAAAGTACAATACTATGTATAGTATGTAATAATAATGAAATACAACATTTTAATACTACTGTACAGTCTACAAAGTAATAATAGTTATTATAAGTAAAAAAAATGAAGATTGTGAATGGTATTGAGCTGATGATCAGGGCGTTATGAGTATTATGATACATATCGAGAACCTTTACGCTCTCTCTCTCTCTTTTTAATTGTAAAAAACTTTCTCTTCCCTTGCTTTATATAAAGCAACAAACTTAGGTTCCGATATATTTCATCAACCTTTCTAATACCTTTTGTATGGAGAGAGAGAGAGAGAAAATTTGGGTTAGCTCTACTGTCTAATTTTCTTAGGTAAAACTTTCCGCATATTTACGCATGCGTCAGGTCTCTTCTCTGATTTCACCAAAATAGGGGTGATAGGTAAGATAACAAAAAATAATAATAAGCGTTTTGAGCCGTAAACGTAGAACGATGCTAATTTAAAATGCATAGTTTAGTTGAATGTGTCAAAATAGCAAAAATGCAAGTTTGAAATTTAAAACTTCAGAAAATTCCCACTCACAACCCATCACCCTTTTTTTTAAATGGAATGGTTCCCGAGTGCTTGGCACGGTTTTCAAGGACGGACAGTAAAGCTCGCTACTAGTTAAATACTCGCATTATAGCCATTTCGCGTAAGTCGAATCGCGTCATAGCGCGATTCGACTTACGACTAGTCCACTGTTCGACTGGTCCACTAGTCCACTAGTCCACTGGTAGGTCGACTAGTCCACTGTTCGACTAGTCCACTGTAATACAGAGAATTAAAGCCTTGTATTTTTGAACACTTTTCTGCTGCTACAATTCGTGACAAATGAAAATTACATTTACGCAAAGAAACATTCCGATCGACGCAACCTTAAAAAAATAGTAAAAATATTATAGAGGAGTCTTAATCACATATGTAAAATAAACAACTTGGATAATTATCTTTAGAAAGATTTTTTTCTCAACAGATGTAGGAGTATCACTTACTTATCCTATTCTTATTATTTCAATTAAATCATAAATATCTAACTATATGAAAATGCCTGATTTGTTCAGTCACGCGACACACTCTCGCTGTGTTTCAGTGCTATTATTTATCTACTCCACGCTCTTTCCTTAATTACGAAAAAAAGACAATTTCCCTAAAACGCAAAAATAACATAAGAAACAATTACGGGAAGTAAAATGTCCGCTAAATCCCATTTTTTCAGCGCTATTGTTTTATTATGATTATTTAATAACTCATTGTTATTATTTCCAGAGAATATGAATAGTTTACGACCCTGGGATGTAGCAACTGTATGCGTTCAGCAAATGATCAAGGAATCAAGATAAAAACTTTAATCATATTTTCGTTTGTGCATTTTAATTACTAGGAGAGCTTAATCCATGGATAAGCTCCGAGTGGAGGCAACTTCAAAAAACAGTAACTCATAGCTGCATTCAACACAACCATGTGGTAATCTTGTCATATATTCACCATCAAGAAAGCTCAATATCGAAAATATATTGCGGAAAATAAATCTAAACAGGATTACTGATCTTATCCCTTTTGTTGGGTGCGGCTCTTGAATGTGATAGACGAATAAATAAATTACGTCTTGGACAGCATTACGTAACTGAAAAAATATGAACTCATGGTGATTTAAGACATATTTAAGAACAACCACTTTGATAAATGTGCTTCTTGCACCACTCTGTGTTTTATTTGATTCGTACATAGCAACAAACACCGGGATGTACTGATGTGTTTATAATTTAATCCATTTATGTTATTGTGACGATTTTCCTTTTAAATTGTTTGACTTCTTTGTTAAAGTTAAAATAATGAGAAAGTGTTTTAACCAGGGCTGTGGAGTCGGAGGAAAAAGGGTCGACTCCGACTCCGACATTTTAAAACTTCCGACTCCGACTCCCGACTCCCGACTCCTGCTTTTTTTATTATTTATTTTTTTTACCCGAATGTGAAGAGGAACAAAACCCTAAACCATGGTTGAAATATTAAGTCCATTTTTAAAAGTTTCATTTTTATTCATGGTCGTAGCCAGGACTCACTTTTGGGGGGGGGGGGGTAGCAAGCTGGGGTATCCCAGTTGGAGGTCATGGGAGGTCATTGTGACCTCTCAAAAAGTTCAATTTTCTCAAGAATTCTCGCAGGTAATTTCACCACATTTAACTCAATTCTCGGAGGTCACTGTGACCTCCCAAAAAGTCCATTTTCTCCAGAGCAAAAGACAAGTGCCGCTCTTGTCATTTGACTCCGTACAAAACTAATCCTTTTCTTGTTAAATGGCCAGACTTTATTTTAACACATTGCATTTTTGCTGCAAATATTTTTTATTCACTTGCATAAGCCCAAACATAGCAATTCGTTTCACAAAGCAGACCCGCCATTTTGAAGCCCTTTTTAATGATCCTAGATGCTTAGGATTTGGATATTGGACGTTAAAAATTTGTATCTATCAGATTCAAAGATATGTTTTCACCTCCATAAAATTTCATCCAAATCGGAGGTGGTCGGAGTCGCAGTCGGAGTCGACATGTTTTTCAGCGACTCCGACTTCTTTGGTCCAAAATCAGTCCGACTCCGACTCTTCGACTCCGATTCCGCAGCCCTGGTTTTAATAACTGAGAATTAAGAAAGGAAAATCTTCTTTAAAAAATCGAAATGAAATGTTTGCACATTCATGCTTACCACTAATAAAACGTATAGCCTTGTGTAAGATACAGAGAAAGGAACAATTAATTTGTTTTGTTTTTTCGCTTAATTTGAGTTTATATTCGGACTTTGCATTGAATTGGGTAGAATTAAAAGTACTAAACCGTGTTTAATTTGGGTGGGCTAAAGGAAACTTACCAATGCTAAACACAAACACCTTTTTTATTTTCTTATATAATTGTTTTTTTTTTCTTTTGCAGTTCATAATGAAATCCTTGGAAATTTACGACGGAATCATGCAGTATCCAACAATGCGTTAAAATTATCGACTTTTTTTATTCTTAGCGATCACCTACGCTGCAAAAAAAACAACGCCAACATTTTACTATTTTTGATGAGGATGTTGAAAAGATAAAATCATTATTGAAAAAACAGAGACTATTAAACAGCTGAAGCAAAATATTCTAGACAAATACAGAGTCTCCAACCAGAAATATTACACGGTGTAACAAAATGTGCGCCAAAAAAAGCCAATCTCTATCGAGAAAATGGTGGAATTTTATTTGATGTAATACTTCATATATTATATATTGCCGTAATTTCTATAGAATTTATATATATACAGAAATTAACTGAAATAAATGATTGTTACAAGAGTTATACGTGTTTAGCCATTGGTAGATGTTCTTTTGCCCATCCTGTAGTACCGTTTCAATTACAATGGAGTAACATAAAGTAGCACAGCTGTCACGTCTATTCTCTTTCATCCGGTGTGCTTATAAAAGACCAGAATAGGAGGAAAGTCCTCATTATTAAAGTTTGCTACTCTCTTTTATAGAAAAAAATTGCCTTGCACATCTTATGACTTAACCAGAAACAGCATGTACGTTTACTCTTGTTTATATTTTAACCAACCACGTGATCCCTTAAACGACCAAATATAGCATAAAACTGCATTTTTTAGGTCTGATTTTTCGAAAAAAATGCCAAACACCCCCATTTTTGCTCAAAAACTGCCCTTTGACCCCTCCCATTTCCGAAAATGACCCTCTCCTCAACCACTAGCTGGATCTGCCCTTGATTTTAACTTAAGTAATGCTCATGAGTGCAAAAATCGAAATTGCACCCGTATTGTTTCAGTTCTTTTTGGTATGATTAAGGTTTGTTACAAAAATTTGTTTTTACGATCACAATGTTGAAAAATTAATTCTGTGTGGAAAAAAAAGTCTTCAAATTGCGTAATTCTATTGAATTAAGAAACTATAGAGCATTTTTGCAAGAACTGAAGGCAGCAAGCTTGTGAAATATCCCATCTGTAACTCGCATAATCACAAACCTGTGATGCAAATACTATATATATTTATATGTAATCGAGTCTCGATAACCCGAAGTCCCAATGGACCGACTAAAAGCTTCCAGTTATTTTATAGTTCGAGTTGGAAGTTCCCGTAGCCTTCTCAAGAGTTTGGGGACCCAATGAAGACTTCGAGATAAAGGAATATTAGAGTTATAAGGCTTCGTGTTATCGACACTCCACTGGATATACAAAGTTATCCTTTACAAAGAAGTGTTAAGAATTTTATGCCGAAAAAAATATGAAACTGTATTCCTTGCTTCATACAACCCCTCCACAAAAAAGAAAAGAAAGGCAACGAAGAAGAATAGAAAGTATAACTAGAGTCAGAAAAAAATTGTAAAAATTTTGGCATCAGGAAAATTTTTCAGGTGCTAGACAAGTTATTTATAGAGTCCCCCCCCCCCTCTCCTCTTTTTCTGAAAGATATAGTCGGCAGGTATTTTTTTGTTACCCAAGTTTTGTCTGACCCTGATTATAACCATATATACAAAAACAAGCGTTATCTTCGCGAAGATTATGAATTCTGTTTGCAAAGCTGTTTTTATAAATACTACACTTATAATCAAGCACATTAAGTGAAATCCTACTTTTATAAATGAAGTCTGAAACAGAAAGCATACCATCGCAGCTGGACTTCATTGTGTACTTGGCAAAAGTAGAACCAAAAACACTAAACAAAACTCCAGCAGCTTTTTTTTTTTTGAAGAAGAAGAAAAATAAGCTTGAATAAACACAGTTTCTGCCACTAACTACGATAGCTGAGGGAAGCTTCCAGCTGATCATGGTCGCTACGTCATGGACCACGTGTTTTCCGGCTTCCCTGTCATATTTGCTCCTTTATCTTTCCTAACATTTTCGTCCATTTTCCGATCAGCTGATGCAGTTAGGTGTTTTTATTTTTTATTGCTTTCCATCTACCCTTGAAAGGAAGATAGTTCAATGTTACGGAGGTTAGGAGTTGTTAAAGATCAGACGTGTGACACGTTATTGATGCATCAACAGCATAAAAATGATTTTTATATTGTCACTGCAATTAATGCTAAATACTTTGTGTATTTTCTCGTTTTAGTTATTCAATTTTAAAAATGCAACGCATGATTAATGTTGATCCGTGTTTATAAACATGAGGGAACAAAAATGTGTGATTGTGTGGCATTTTTTTATTGCTTATTTAATTACACCATTGATGTAATTACACCATTGATGGAGGGTAATGCCGCTCATGACAAGATAATTACGCTCAAATTTTGGATACAGAATCTAAGTACGGCAAAGGTCCCATACGTAATGAATCAGTTTTTGTTGAAAGGGCGTACATCCCAAATACAAGTTTTTCGGAGAATAAAAAATAAGATATTGAAGAAAGTTTTAAAAAGAAACATTTCGGAAAAATAATTTTAAAGTAAAAGTTAATGTTTTAAGTTTAATAAAGTTTTGGACATCACTTTTTCAGTAATGTGAGCAAAATAAAAAGCTAAAAAAAAATCTCAATTTTAACAAATTTTTAGAAAGGAATGAAGTAAACTATTTGAATGCAAGTAATAAATCAAGTTTTTAAGGTTAATAGTATTTCTATCAATGAGTCATATTGAAAACATTTAATAAATATTTCACGAGAAAAACAGCAAGCGAAGCATAAAAAAGAATTATAATAGCTGATTTTCATTATCATTTAAATCTAACTCATTATCGTTTTCAGCAATTTCGGTTTCTGCTGTTGGTAAATACCTTATAGTTTTGTAGTAATCGTGAACTGGGATGTAGTCCATAATCTTCTCAATGTCATTGCTTTCACATTTTTTTTCTTTTTAGCAGATACTTGCTTTGTAGGATAGGCTGAAGCTGTGGGAATATGTCTTAGGCATAAAAAAGATTGAAGGGAGAACTAGTCTATTTATGTAGGAATATTCCTCAACTTATCTTTTGTTTTCCATATACGCATTTAAATAATGTGCTTATTTGGAAATAGATCTTGTCTTTTTTTCCAACCTTTTCCACCTTTGGTTTCTTGGGAAGTGCAGAACTTTTCGTAGAGGACTTTCCTCCGCATTCTGAAGTCCAAAACTTCTGAGAAAGAGATTTAAGAAAACTGTCAACTTGTCAAATCTTTTTGTGTTTGATTTAATTTGTAGTCTAAGACATCATTCACAGAACATGTGCACGCATGTGCTCCCAGATATTTCGACATGAGACCAAAGTCTTGATTACAAAGACGAAAAATATGCCCTCGAACGGGAAAGTGCAGAATAATTTATCGAATTTTCCTGAATCAGTAGTAGAAAAGAAAAATATGAAAGAAAACTTGACAGGGACTAGTACACGAAAAGAAGATGATAGTTATTTGCGAATAAACTACTGAATGAGCTTAGATTATATAGCACAGATGTGTATGATGCAACAAAAAGAGATGTAATGGTTAGCTTGCGCATGACAGTACTGCTAATTAAAAAAAGAAAACAAAAAATGAAATCTTACATCAAACGGTGTTTAAACAAAAAGAACTCTTTGGAAATTTTTCGTGGACAGAGCATTTTTTTTCTTAATATCTTCTGTAATAACTCTAAAAATGGATTGAAGTTGTTTTGATACTGAAGGCCTCGGTTGAAGATAATGGAAGTTAAAATTCATTTGATGGTAACTTTATCCTAGGCCAAAAAAGAAAAAAAGGTTGTCAGTCGTAAAGAGGAAATGAAAGAAGCAACAAAAATACGAGTGACATTGTAATGATGGTGTGTTATTACCCAGATTAACATTCGTGGTCATCAAAACAAAAATACCGTGACTTCAAAAAATGCAAAAACATTTCTTGAAACGGTGCCAAAAATTTGATTAAATATTTTTATTTATTTTCTCCCCGTAAAATAATTTAATAAATAAAACCAATAAATTAATAAATAAAACCAATGTTAATGAATAGCGTGTGTAATTTGGTGCAACCAATAAAGCGATTCTTACAAAGGCAGGGGAGCCATAAGTGTTCATTGCTCGAAAAAGTTATCCAAAAGACCCTTTTTATCAGTAGCCTTCGAACTGTTCCCTATGAAACACTGGAGCTTCAAAAGATAAAATAAAAATTCGTAAATAAACAAAGATTATTGGTTTTAATCAATCAATCAGGGACGTCATTTCAAGTTTTTCCAGGGGGGGGGGGGGCAAAGGGTGCAAACACAATGCAATTTCACCGGAAAACATCAAAAACCACGCCCACTTATATGTAAATACATTGATTTCTCAAAGCCAGAGGGGGGGGGGGCAATTGACCCCCCCTGCCCCCCCTAAATGACGGGCTTGCAATCAATGTTTCTTAACTAACTAGCTGCATTTCCTGATGTTGCACGGTCTACCTCGAAAATAAAAGTTGTACCAAGTGATGAATGTTGAACAATCAAATGTAAATAAAATTGGAAAAAAGTGTAAAATTTGCCGCCAATGTTTAGAAAAGTGCAATTTTATGACTCAACATTAATTTCAGACATCTTTGGATTTATTTTTAACTCCACAAAAGTTCAATCATTGTTATTAATAGGCATAAAATTCCGGTTTACGGTGTTTCTGGTAAAAATCCCCCTATATGAAATCCTGAGCAGTGAAAGACCACTGAGCCAAATTCAACAAATATAGGATAAAAACTAGAGTGCCCTAGAGTGCTAGAGTTAAACTGCTATGAATGAATTACTGAGCATCAAAAGACCGCTGCGCTAAATTTGGCAAAGATCCGATGTAAACTGAATTTGCCTTTGAAACTCACACAGATACACACATCTATTCGCTTTTACACGTTTAGATACCATATAAGGAATATTGAATTTTTTAAGCTGCTGCAGATAATATCACTAAGGGTAGACTGGATGTTTCACATTAAATATTCTTCGATAAGATAAGGCTTGACTTTGAGATTGTTTATTTAATTTTGGGAAGCTCACTGTCAAAGGGAAGTGTAATTAGTATAGATTTGAGTTCGGCCACCTTTGTTCCCTGCTGCTGCGAAGGGAACCTAGTTAGAATTTCAGAACTATCAGGTGGAAAGCGGGTTAATTCAAATGTTTTATTTCCTCACTGCAGGTTGCAATGTATACATATCCAACCATTATTTCTTGCTCCCTGTATTTGTCCTGCTCTTCTCATTTCCTTTGTAAACGAGCGTGTTCTGTCTACTGAATTTAAGCTTGATTTTTGGATGTTAAATTCTATGATAGACTCCCCCCCCCCTCCACTAAGTGTGTTTGAGTCTCGCTTCTGTAAAACTGTCCCAGTAATAATCAGTTTATTTTTATGAGATTAAGTTATACTAGTTATTTACGGTTGAAAGTTTAATAAATAATAATACTGTTTTCACCATACCATTGTAACGGAAATCACATTATTTCAATGTGTTGCAATTTACCTAAATATCACGACACATTGTGTTACATTTAAGCACCTCATGAAACAGATTTTGCGTTATTAATTTTGTTTCTAATTAAGCTTATTTATGTGAAATTGCTAAGTTAGATTCATTTTTAACACTGCACTTGCTTCCTACGAAGTCTCTTGCGTGGTTTTCGCATCATATCTTAATTAAATATTACTTGTAAAAGAAATGGCTTGATTAATAGCTCAGGTGGATGCATGCTGTAAAATACACTCAGGCACATTGAAAATAGCGACCCAAGAAGAAATCGTCGGATTGAAATGAAATTTAATACACATAATGATACAGATGAGAGACTCACTTGATCTTAAACTCAAGACAATTAAACTATTACAGGGTGAGCAACGACACAAATACAGGGAATATGTACAATGTCGAAACTTGGCAAATAAGTACAGCGTAATGTGATATGCAAATGATCCAAGTTTTGTGCCATGCTCATACACGCCGAAATGGTGCTTAAATCAGGAAGGGGGTTCTTAACCGGCCAACGTTACGTTGATGATATTCTTCGGCCCCTTGTAGGACCTTTCCTAAATGGTCTCCCAGGGGCAATTTTCCATCAAGATAATGCTCGTCCGCATACAGCAAGAGTTGTTCAAGACTTCCTACGTCATTTTCACTCTTCCATGGCCGGCCCGCTCCCCCGACTTATCCTCTATAGAGCACGTGTGAGATCAGCTAAAACGTCAGATGCCATCGTGTCACTCTGCGTGATTTGGAGTTGGCTGTTACAAATTTGTGGGCCCATCTGCCTCAGGACAACATCAGGCGTCTAATCAACTCAATGCCGGACCGTGTGGCGGCATGTATTGCAGCTAGAGGTGGTCCAACGCGCAATTGAAATTGCTCTGTATTTGTGTCCTTGCACACCATGTATTCGTTCGATTGTCTTCATTTTGAGATCAAGTGAATCTCTCATCTGTATCATTATGTGTATTAAATTTCATTTCAATCCGATGCTTTCTTCTCGGGTCGCTATTTTCAATGTGCCTGAGTGTACTCTAGGGCAGTTGTTCCAATTTTTATTTGCACAAGATGCAAATAAAATATTGCAGTCAAACTTTAGAATAGAAAGTTGAGGTCCTGAAATATTTTGAATTACATTTTTTATTCAAAAGCTTTATTGAAACTTAATTTAAAAGAAGTTCAAAAAACTATTTTCATATCACTTCATTTGACAGTCGAGAAATCAATGTGATGATTGACATTGCTTTCCTGGTACATATTTATCAATGTAAGCTGTAAGTTCATGAATGGCAGTCATAAGGGAAATGAAGATAATAAGATGCTGCGCACGTAAATTAAAATAAAAAGCCTTGAATAGTTAAAAAACGTAAAGCAGTGAGAAGATTTAAGGGTAAGTGATTTTTTCTAAATAGTATATTGTGTTCTTTTTCGAGTAAGAAGTGAATAGGTGTGCCACATGAAGTCTCATGAATAGCAATACCTTCTCCAGCATTTGTATAGACTCTAAAACACGAAAATTAAATCACTTTAATAAGTATTCTTATTTTGCATACTTTATCATTTTTTCCCTATTCAGGTATTTTACTACTTCTTTATAACTTACTGTTAACTTTTATTGCTTTTTTATTATTACTACTTAATTATAATTGCATATTACTTATTCCACTATTCTATAAGAAAAAAATACTTTTGATTTGGACAGTCGCTAAACGAACTGTGTTTCAATTAAACTGAACTTTACTTTTACTCACGAGCAAAATGCAAAGTAATATCTTTCTGATAAAATTAAAGGTACACGAATGTCATTGTAACAACTGATTGAATTAAATACAAATCGCATGCAATCGCTTTTAAGTGCGTCTCCATCGTCTAATATTTTATACAACTTAAGATGAAAAAAATATTGATTTTCGAATTAAACTTGGCAGCTAACAGAATTAAACTCAAGCTAAGTTAGAGAAACTATGTTCAAGTACCACGCACATGCACAACGATCCTTAATGCATTAAAATAGTGCGTGTGTATATCATTAACTATAACAATATATTCTTACTTTCCGAGAAAGATTCCAAATAATTGTTTGCGAGGACGATCTAAACAACTAACTAATGTTGACTAATAGGAGAGTGTAAAGCGTATCATATCTCTTTGCTCGTTAATTCAAACTTCAATATCAGTTTCTGATTTCTGTTATCAGAAATTTTGAACTTCGACTTTAAGGATGGAGTTTGGAGCTCTAGGAATCCAAACTTATCATGTTATTAAAAATGAAGTGATGCATATATTTGAATACCTCACATAAAGTATATTTATCAGCAAAAGTACACATAGAAAAAACTGCATACTATGAGTTAAGAAAGAAAGCAATAAATATATTTTTAGTGACTTTTCTGATTATCTTTTCATAAAATACTCCGCATTGATAAGTCAATGCGGCAAAAAATTGAAAAGAAGGCAAGAAGAAATTGTTAACTGTGAAAGGGAACCTTTTGTAAAGAAGTAATGAAAGAAGGGGAATTTAAGAGCTTGCCCCCCCCCCTAGAAGTGTTTCAAGTATTTCTTTTCCCTTAAATCAAAAGCTATGTTAATGTTCATGATAAATGACACAAATGGGATTTCACAGCAATTTTAAATTTTGGGAGATGAGGGTGCTGCTAGTAAAAAGCATCATGAGAAAGATATTCCATTCCAGATTAATAACGTTCTGTGACAGCTTGATTTTTGATATCAATAGGAATGCTCAAAATCAGGACCGACTGCTGGGAAAAAAATGAATTTCAAAACTTGACACGCATCAAAATATTTAATAGAGGAAAATCAGTTATTGTTACAATAGGTACGTATTTTACTTCAAAGAAGCATATTACTCTCGGTTTATTCTTGAATAATGAGAGAAATCGTTATAGATATTTAAACATCACCTATTAGACTATGTAAAAATCACCATATAGACTATAAATATGACACTTTAGACAATATAGAGGGGGGAAATGCAAGATGCGGAAGCCTTTACAAAATAGGTAAAAATATAAGCAAGTTAAAACCTTATAAATTACGTTTTGCTTGTTTAACCCTTAAGCGGTTTACCCGTACGGTGTACGTGCTACCCGAAATTGGCCTCATCTGGTTTGCCCGTACGGCGTACAGGCATCGATATTTTCAGATTTCCTTTTCTGGTTTTCCCGAACTGTTCAGAAAATTGTAAACCTCAAAATTTACAGTAAGTGTGAGAGAAATTTTTGCATAATTTGTAAACCATTCATTACTGCATGCAGAATGTACTTGAAAAAAGCAAATATTTCGGGATTTTGTGATCAAAATTGTAAAATAAAAAATATTGTAAAAGCATTGAAAACGAAAAAAAAATTTTAAAAATTCTTTATATTCTTATTCTGTTAAGTATGGTACTTAACTATATGCAATAAGAAAATATGCCTTTTTTGGAAGCATTTCTGGTAAAATAATTGACCGCTTAAAGGGTTAACGATTGAACTACAATATGCATAAAGAAACTCAAAATTTTGCTCCTTTTGGTATACATAAGTTTGAAGAAAATAAAATAATTCGCCGTTGCCATATTTATTAAGTTATTTAACGTCCTGTTTATGTGATATTTTGCAGATATGTGAGCAAAATACGACCTTACTTGACTTTACTTTTGCAAAGTAACATTACAGAAGACATCTGTGATTAATTTTAAGCAAATCATTTTAAAATTGTTTAACTTTATGAAAAGTAAGTTCGCAAAAAAAACTTACTTCCTGTGGCTACCCAAGTTGGATCGTTGCTTGACTGATTTGTCTGAAAATAGCTGTCAATAAATAAACTCTGATATCCAAATAGTGGCTCTAACTGGTTTTCTCAAGAAGAAGGACTATTTAACTTGTGAAAAACTGCTTTAGTAAAAGTATATACCCATTACAGGTTTTTGTATGCAGTAACTAACAAGCGTCCTGTTTTTAGGCTATTGGGTATAAATGGGTTAAAGTTGAAGCTATCCTGAGTGCTGATCTGTCCTTTCGAGAAACACAGTAAATCAATTTTTTTCAAAGAAGTCGTTAGCAGTATATATTTTATGCTATTGTCTTATGAGCATAAGATCTTGTTAAAAGAATCAAGGTTCTCTTATTGTTCTCGGCAATAGGTGTATTTCTGTATTTAGAAGCTAATCAGCTTTTCATGCATGAGGACTGCATACCAGGCACCTAGCCTCCGGAAAAATACAAGAAAGGTTTTTATAACACAAGTGAATTAAAGAACACTCAAAGCGAGGTGGGAATCAAACCCACGGCCTCTGGATTAGAAGACGCAGCTTCTACCACAGTGCTACGGAGGCCCCGTGGAAATAGGTTATTATTACCTATTAATTTTTCGGTTTCATCGAGTAATTACCCAGGTAGCACAAATAACCTTTAAACATTTTATAAACGTTTTTAAGCGGTTGTCACAACGTTAATAACCATTTTACAACGTTTAAAAAACGAAGTGTGCTACTTGGGTAAGAGCTTTTTAAGCACATTTTTCTTTTTGATTTAGAAGTTTTGGGCCAACAACAGTATTTCGTCGAAACTACAATTTTTTGCATGCGCCCTCAGAGAGGTCCATATGAACATTTAAGACAATTTTTTAAATTCTGATAGAAAACAAGAAAATTTTTTTAAAAATCTGAAAAAAATGCCATGGCACAAGGAAAACACTACTCAATCATGAAGACATTTCTGCTCTGAAAAGTTAATATTTTTTAAGTAAAAATTAAAAAAAAAACCTCACTTATACCCTTTTCCCCAATATAAAATAAAACTTTCGTATCAAAGATTTGCTTACAAATGTGAGAATTTAGGGATTCACCTATGCACTTTATGACATAAATAATATATTTTCTCTCTTTTCAAGAGAATTGTTCGACTATTGAGCAGAAAAGTCCCCCTTATGCTTATAGTTATTCTCCGTTTTTATCTGTGCATTCATCCCTGAAATCACCTCTGGGCGAGAATCGATCGATACTTCAGTCTCCAGTCAGAGAAGGCGGGTAACAGGGTGTAATAAAGGGCATACAAGCTGCTGTCGCTTCAAATATTTGTACATACTTTCGACTGGAGTGAGATTTATTATTCACAAAGTTCTTAGGGTATTTTTAGACATGAAACATTATTTTATATTTAAAATATAGATGTTGGAGAAAAATAAATAAGTGAATGGAAAAGTCATAATATTTTTCGTAAAAACTATAGCAATGCAAATGCAACCCACCGCTCGATCATAGCATCCTATGACTGCAGTTTTGTCCTCATTATGGACTCCTCAGTTATTAATAGCCAATGATCGAGCTGGAGGCAAAGATCCTCTAATTGTAGCTAAGATTGCCAACAAACTGGTGGATAAAGTTAATTTATCTTACCAGCGAGCGTCCGCAAACCATGGTGGGGCTCAATGGTTGCATTTGCTTCAGTTCTGCCTTAGCCCTGGCTTATGGGCGGTAACTCATTGCATATAGCAATGCAGCCTGAACCCATACCATCAATAAAAAAACAAGCTAAAGATAATGAAAATCTACAATTTAAGCTATGAATTAAATTACAGAAAACTCCCGATTATGAATGGAATAGGGTGGCGCGCTTACCACGGATAAGAGAATACAGCGGATAAATCGAACATTAGGTTAAAAACGATACTAGTGTATACAATTGTTTAAAAAAAATTAACAACATTCAAACATACATTTAAGTAAGTTGAGCTAAAAACTATAATATTGAAAGTGGAGAAAATTGAAATAGCGGGGAAAAGTGAAATAGTCAAATACTCTCACAGTTTGCACCACCAACTATCTAGCAATATTTTAACTAAGTTCGTAGACATCTAGTTGATTCCTGTCAAAAAATAAGTAGCTCCAAAGATCAACGAAAAAAATTATTCAAGCCATAGTTAAAATTTGTAATTTATTGTAATATTCGTGGTTTTTCAAAAATATTTCTTGTAACTATAATATGATAAAATTTTTGTAATTATCATTTGAACTATTAATTGAGATCTACAGATGTCCAGTGAAGTCCTTATTTAGTTTATACTAGGCATTTTTTTTTAATTTTAAATGGTCAATGTAACTTGTCAAGTGCTCGCGAGGCTAAGTGGATGAGGCAAAGTACAGTAGTTCATTTCGTTCACTTATGTATCCATTTTTTTTTAAAATCACGTTCGCATTTCGTCATTTATTAATTTGTTTGCATTCTTTTACTTAATTATTTACTTATTAACTCATTTTCTTATTTATTCTCCATTTTATTCGCTCATTTTTTCCCCTCACACATTAATTCATTTATTTACTTATTCATTTATTTTTTACTTATAATTATGTTTTTCGTTTATTTGCGCATTCATTTGATGAAAATTACTGTTAATCATCGAATAGAAAAGTTTTCATAACAACAATATTTTGTTTTTCACTTTGCCCCATGATTTTTTGAGGGGGAAATTTTCCAATTTTTTTTGAAAATACAAAATAACTGCCAAAAAGGAAAAATAATATTTCAACGAAAGTTATATTGCAAAATACACTATTCCATCTTTATGTACAATAATTTTTAGAGCAAATTTCCTATTTGTTCCTTTTGAAACAGGTAAGTAAACTTGCTATTTCATTTTGCCCCACAATCCCTTACATACCTTCAAATTGCAAAAGAGTTGGCTCGTTTTTTTTTTTTTTTCGTTTTTTTTATTTTCAAACGCTTCTTCTTAATTAGTGATTGAAGTTTAATCAATAGTATCTTATCTCAATGCAATGTATTGTCCAGCTAAAAAACTATTTAATAAGTTCGCCCAAATGAGCGAGAGCTGCTTCGTGGTTGAGTTTAAAATGGGGGCATTTTTCTGCATTCAATAAATCATTACTGTAGAAAAAAAGAAAACATGAAAGACCCCCGGATAGTCCTACTGCAGATAATCAGGAGTTTACTGTAGATTAATTAAAACAAAAATAGCTGTTGCTAAATAATTGTCAGAGAAAAAAGGTAATATTTTGGTAAAAACTCGAGACAAGAGCTTTGAAGGGGGTATAAGCGTACCATCTGTGCATGATATCAATTTATAGCAGGAATATATAGCCAAAATCATTAAATAAGTTCAATAACTTTGAAATAAGTCATATTTTAAAATGAAGCCTTCTGCCACAAATTACTCGAGTGAAGGGAAGCTTTCAGTTGATCCTCGTTGCTAAGCAATAAGCCACGTGTGTTCCTCTTCAACTTTGACATTTTTTTTCTTTATCTTTTCCAATGTTTTCATACTTATGAGGAGAAAATAACTGGCAAAATCCGTAACACACGTGTTTAAACAGAACTTAGAGATGGAAAGGCAAAATTGTTCGCATTTGGTCAATATGAATGAGCTTGCAATTCAAGCCTTAGCTTTAAACCCCCCACCCCCCGTGTCCCTCTCTCAAAAGCACAAAAGAATAATTTTGCCAGAAGCTTTTAGAAACTTTTATGCCTATAAGTTTTAGCAAGATTCCGTTTCAAAAATCAGTTAGTGGGACATGAGTGAAATAAGAGAACTTGCGTTAAAGTGCAAATCAAGGTTAAAAACTCGGTAAACAGCTGCTTAGATGTCATTAAAGCAAGCCTTATTCTTTAGCTTTGCGTAAAAGATTGGTTCACGAAAATCCAAGCATAGGTTTGGTTTAGTAGCGGATTTTGAGGAGAGCACAGATTGCCCGTTCTCCTCCCAAAAGAAAAAAATAATAATTGAACTATTCCATTAACTGTTTTTTTTAATTTATTTATCAAAAACAAAAGTAATTTTTTTTTTAATTATATGAAGAAACACACATATACACAAAGCATATTTGAGCCGAATCACTTTGGTTAGCAATAGAAGAAATATTGTAAACGGCTGTCAGTGTAAAAGAATATGTAAAATTCACGCGTTTCAAATTCAAGGGCATATCGCGATTTAGTCATTAATTCTTTTTTGATAGATAAAAAAAAGTGAATATCCTGTTATAATAATCTCTTGTTTCTATCCTTATGACAATCTTTCTAACTAATATAGTGCATTGTTATACACATTATATTATATATTTTTGTGAAATTATGTATGGCTTAGAATTTAGTAGGCTTCATCTGTTGAAAAATACATTTTACGTTCAAATTCGGAGCGAATTTTGTTTACAATATTTCTGTACTTTACAGTATTTTTTTAGATTTCAATTCTCTTTAAAAATATTTTAAAGGAACCCCAAGAAATTTTTTCTGATATCGATCGAAGGAGGAGGGGGGGGGGCGCACTTTTTACTTTTCGGTGCCTCTCTCAAAAACTATTTCTGTATCCGCCCCTGGTTTGGCTCATTAGACCTTACACTGGGTTTATTGTGAACCAATCCTTTATGAACTGATACAGCAGTTTGCTGAGTTTTGAACTCTTTTTAAAGATTTTATTTATACTTTTATTCACTGTTATCTTTACTCAATAACTCAGTAAGAAATTTCGACTTTCCTTTTGCATTAATGTTAGAGCTCTTCTTTTATTTTTCTTGTGTCACAAGGTCCAGGTTGCTTGCTGTTAGATGAAGATTTGGTATGCTTTTTGCATCAACATGTGAAATTAACTGTTGTGGCTACAGACATTAGCTAATGAAATTAATTGAATAAATAATTGACGCATCAATTTGGTTGTAAATATGTATATAATCAACTCACATTTAGCTTTCAAATTTTTGCATCAACATTGCTATGTATTTATTTAACCCATTAATGCCTGACATTTTTTTCCAAAGATATTTTGTATACTGGTTACAAACAGTGTTTAATGGACAGGAAAAATAATAAAAAAATATTATGTAAAAAATAATTGTTTTATTAAGGAAAGAAAAAACGTCCCTTAAAAGTTACGATAGACCCCAGATTGTACATACTTTTTTTACTAAATTTTTTTTTTGCCTAAGATATAGTATTTAAAAAGACATTTTATAAGAAGAAATAAAATCAGCAATTAACATAAACTGGGAAACTGGGAATAACTTTGGAAAGTTAGCTTTTTTTCTTGAGATTGTGAACGATGTAATTTTTGATAAAGATCATATTAAACTGCTACAGAACACACTTTACAATGGTTATGTGCTGCAATCTGTTAATAACGAATTGAAACAATAGCAAGGTACTATTTGAACCCTATTATTTGGTTGAAATGTTCATTTTGGGGCAATTCAGACCCTTTTTTGAACCGTCCCTAAAAAGGGACGCTAATCATTAATGGGTTAATTTATTGAATCAGTTAACACGCCAATTCGATTGGGTCGATAATCAGTTGCATGAAGCTTTCAAACTAATTGCTTCGCACCATACTTATCAAATTAGTTGAAATAACAATAAGCACTAGATTTTCAAATTAATTGTTATTTCTGCATAGCAGTGTACTCTTGCTATTAATCATTAGAAATGCGACACATTTTTCTCAGGAACTTATCAAATTATTGCAGCTACTTAATGATTTGCCTTGAGAGAAGTCTTGAACAGTCTATACAATATGCAGAAACGATATAAGCCATTCTAGCTATCGCCAGGGAGTTGAGATGATATAATAAATACTGAATTGGGTTGATAAAAGCGTATGAATTTATGTTACAATTGTGACTTAAATTGGAACAAAAGACAAACTGTCAAACTTTTTCCGAAATGGTCTATAAAACTTCCCAATACTAACAAGAACAGTAAAATTTTCGAACAAATCTGCCAGATAGTTTTTGTTTATAGGGAAGATACACACCATATATATTTACAAACATCCATTTTACATGTATAGACAAATCACTGCGAAGGGGAATAATATTATTGCAGCAACAATAATTAATAGTTTTTCTGGATTCTGACGTAATTTTGACAAGAAATCAAGATTTAGCACTGTCCTATTTATTACGCAATTACACGTAACATTTCACGGACCTTGACCACAGCGTTGTCTTTATTTCAGTGGCAGAATTTTGCGTGTGCGCGTGTGTGTGCGCGCATCCCTCTCACGCAATACACACATCTTACACGCTCACATGACTGACTCTCAATTCGCGAAATTAATTCCAGATTAATTTCATTACACTTCTCAGGAATAGGAATGAGGTCGAAACTGTGCTTTGGTGATGTCACAGTTCCTTCCGAAAAGGTGTTACACAAATAAGCATTGCTTCATATCGATGGCGCTGCAGGAAGATGTCCTGCCGAAAGTGTTTGGTTTAAATATCACTAGATGATTCGCGTAAAGTATTCGCGTTTAACAGCAGTAATTCGAAATTCGGTTTCTTAACGGTAATTTTTTGAAAAACAGGCACAAAGTGAACTGTCATTTTTCGCCGATTTCAAAAGAAAATGCAGTGATGCTTTACTTTCGTAGTTTTATGAAGTATTAAGGAAATAACAACAAAAAAAGCACTTTTAACAAACATGATTCATGCTAAATTACCATGCTAAAATAAGCATTTACTCCTTCGATTTTATTGCAGCCGTACAAGTAGGGTTTGAAATACCGATCTCCCCAGGAGAAATGGCTCCCCCAAAATGAAACAAAGACCACCCCCCTCCCGATGGAGCCTCCAAAAAGAGGAAAATACTCCTACAAATACTCCCCTAAAAATTTCAATCGCAGTCTATGCCTTGACCCCCGCCCCCTAGTTGAGTAGGGGAGAGCGGGGCTAAAAGTTCCGCGGGTAAGTTGTTCCCTTTGAAATAGCTCAGCTAAGAAAAAATGTAGATGTATTTTGTAAATACGTCGTGAAATAGAATGTTATAGCGCACAAATGGCGGCCATTTTAGCCAGCCCAGTGGCGTCCGGTGTATCAAAAGCCGATCACGTGCATTACTGATTTACGAAAGTAAATATTTTTGTTTTTGGTGTTTTTGGTCTTTCGCCTGAAATTCAATAGTTAATGTTTAGCTTTTTGGTTTTTATTCATGAAGATAGATTGTGCACCCTTATATCCTACGCTGAAACTATTTCTGTTTCGTTATCTAGCCTATAATTTAATGTTTTAAAGACATGTGCTTTTGGGGCTAGTTGTTCCCTTTTTTGGGGGCAAGTTGTTCCGCGGAACAACTTGCCCCAGAAAAATTAGCAACTATCCCGAAGGAACATCTTGCCCTATTCATCTGAACCAGTGATGCAGTGACTTAATACACATATAAATAAATATTATATGCTACCGTAAAGACCGAAAGTGAAATTTCACCAAACATCAATCCACAAATATTCAGTCTATCCGATAGATATAAATTAGATATAAAATTTTCGAAAAGCAAACCATGTCAGATATCGAAATATGTTTCAGACTTTGATATAAAAGTCATAATTTCGGAGAATCGTATTAGAAATTCTAGATAACTCCCTGTTATAACTGAAGACTGAACCAATTATCTTAGCTTATTAGCTGTTGAAGCTGTTAGTTATTATATGTAATTTTCATTTGTTGCACTGTATTAACTTTATTTTACCATATTAATGTGTTATAATTTACTATTTACTAGATGCGTTGCCCGGCTTTGCACGGTCTACCTTGAGAATAACTTTTGTCAAGCAACGCGTGTCTATAAGTCCCGATTGCATTATTAAAGTCGATATTTTGCCGGCATCCAGTGCAAAAAAGAAATCAATCGCTAAAAAAAGTTTTTAATCCCGTCGTAACAGGAAACGCCTCAAAGCAAAGGTCTCATTAGAAAGATCGAAGAAAATACGTCCTAAAGGGAATTTTCTCGCGCAGCTTTGGAAATTACTAACCGCTTCACCCGGCAAAAAGATACAGGCGTTTTTAAGTTAGTAAAAATCAATTTCAAATTGGATTTACAGAAATCGTCTGTTCTAATTAGCGTGAAAAAAATGAATGGTAAAAAAAAAAGGTTGAATAAAAATCGGTTACTATTTTTTTTTCTTGAGCGTAAACTAATTTTCTAAATGTGGCCGATTTTAACAGCATTCAGTGGATTTTTCGCAAAATATCGCCAATAGCGCAAAAATTGAACCGAAATTCAAAAAATCATTTTCTTCGGCAAATTTGTCGCCAACTTGGCGATCTGTCACCAAGTTGGCGTCAAGCACTTGGCGATCAAAATCTTGGCGATATATTGTCGAGTGATTGCGCCAATTCATATCACTTTTGTCTACATTAAAATTAACACTGATTTTCCCCAAAAAAGGGGTGAGCTCCCCCCCCCCGGGAACATTCGAATGCAACCACAAGGGGAGGTACACAGCTAGACCTCTCTCAAAGCCAACATATCAAATTAGAATCTTCTACGGTATACAGTTTTTTATTTACACGACATACCTACATACGCACATGCATACATACGTACATACAGTCATACAGCCGTACATAAAGTCATACTAATATCAACCATTGCTTTTTTAATACAAATTATGTTTTTAAGGAGTTATTAATCTCGCAACGTGGTTAAATTCGAAATCAGCATCGTTATTCATCGTCTTGTTAATATCGGAACAATTTGCCCCACCCACGGAACAACTTGCCCCAAGACGGGGTTAGTTGTTCCTTTTCGGCTTTACTTGCTATAAAATTAATTATTAAAAAACCTTACAAAATACAACTCAAAAAACAGTCTGTATATCAAAGGGACAAATAATACTAAATTTTAACCTCGGAATATTAATTCTAGAACCAAGTTTTCAAAACGAATTTTGAGCTTGATCAAAAAACGGAACTTTTAGCCCCGCTCTCCCCTACTCTTGCGTATTCCACTATTTAAGGATAAATCTGGTAAAAGTGGTACTGCATAAAATCTTGATTTTCTCTACTGCTGTGTTTGAGTTACATCACTTCTCTTGGTGGGGTGCGATTTGTTCATTGACTTGGCGAAAACTAATGGTTTGTCGTCACGCTAGAGTGAGCCCTAATGATAATAGTAATAATAGTAAAAATAACATTAAGTTACTATTATTATTATTATTATTAGAACATTAAAATACTAGTAACAATAACATTGTTAATAATAACATTCGCAACAATAACAAAAATAAATCAACGTTAGCTTTCAAATATTTTTTCTCTGAAAATTCTTCGTCGTTTAATCAAAGGAAGAAAGAAGTCGCAGCCTTCACGCATGCATTCACTTTCAAAAACTTGATAGTATTCCAAGCATTTCATTCGTTTTTACTTCCCTGCCCTCCCGAGCTCCTAGATTTTGGCAAACAGCACTTTCTTCTGTAGTTTTGCACTGGGTAAAAAGAAATAGATGTGTCACTCATTTATTAAAGATTTCTTTCCTAACATACTCTATTGATGAATAATGCATGCTGCATCTAAAGAAATGAGCAAAATGGATTTGTCTCAAAAATGGCCACAAGTATTACGTAAAGGAAGACATAAAATGGGTAACGCTTATGTGTAATCAGGGGTGCTCACAAGGGGGTCGGGGGGAGACTGCAACGTTGCAATTTTTAGGGGTTGGGGTAACTTTATCGGGGTTTAAGTCTCATTTTGGAGGGTCTTATCCCGTGACGGGGCACAAAGCGTACTATTTTCAAACGAAAATAAACAGGAAAAATTTTCCCCTGTGTTTAGTCTTAAAAAAATAAATAAATAAAAAGTCGCCAGTTCGTTCCGGTCTCTTCTACACGGTTTGTTTTAAATTATAAAAAATAAATGAATAAATCCTTTTCATTTTTCCGAAAAAGCAGTTATTCTTCGAGCGATTTGAAGCAACTAAATTAAATTTCGAGGGGAAAACGATCTTCCGCGATTAATTTTTTCGCTTAACGGGTTTTGGTAACGCTCTACCGCGGCTTCCGAGATTGAACATTGAGAAAGCTGTGTAATTGTAGGATTTGATTCGTCAAGTGTTTCTGGGTGGTCCAGTCGTATTCGGCAAAGGCAGTCGAAAAATTTAGTTTGCAATGATAAAAACATTATTTTTGTGCAGGTACTCTCTAATAAGGCACATTTCCGCAACCAAATTTAGTCGGCACTTCAAAAGATTGTCCGTTCTACAATTTCGTCTACGTTATCAAAGAATTATTTGTTTGTAACGCTACAGTAATTTTCATTCGTTTTGAGGTTGCGACTGTAGTCTGGGTGGCTTGGTGGTAAGGCGTTGGCCCTCTACGCCTTAGACCCGGTTGACCAGTCAGTGGATTTTCGAGATGCAGAAAAGTGTGTGTGTGAGTGTGTGTGTTTTTCGCAAAAAAATGTAGTTGTTGGGTTCTGTCTTGTGCCCGCTAGGCAAGCAAGTTGGGATGTGCTGCTTTTCAACTGTTCCGTAATATGGTTTTTCATTTGATGATACCATAACACAGGTCTGCAAAAATGCACTTTTTAAAAATTGTTTTGATTTAGTTAACTGATATTTATGTACTTTTTTGCGCTGATTTCAACAATGGCATTGTTTTTTTTCTATCACCTAAGGCTTGCCTACAAAATAAAGTTGAAGTTTTTGAAAAAAGTACGAAAAAACGGATAATTTTGAATTTTTTTTAAAATTTTAACATAAAGTAAACGCAGAAAAATGATCAAACCTATCTAAAAAGAACATAAAAGTGATGTACATGTGTTGCAAAGTCATTATAAGTCTTTGAGAAGGAATTAGGCAAGTCAGGTCCACGAGGAACAAAGTGAATAGCCGAACATACTATGTTGGTTGGGTATGAATTTTTTTTCTGATTTTCAAATTAAAACCTTGCAATAAAGAACGAAAATTCCAGTCCTCACTGTGATTTTCAGGCTCTCTCCAAATCATGGGTAATCCAAAACGAAGTGATTTCTTCTTACCTTGAAACAATTGTCTCAGTTCTTGCAAACACACAGAATACACTATAAGGGGAGCCCAATATTTATCTTGGTTCCCTAATTTAACACCAAATTATGCAAAATACACCTTCTTAACAAAATTAGAAATGTTCTTTTGTTGCTTCTTGACCATTAAGACCCACTAATATAACAAAAACGGTTAGGAGAGTTGACTTATCCTCTAGTAGACATTTTTTCAAAAGAGCACAAAACTGTTAGATCTGTATACCACATTGGCTATAGCTCCACACTGAGTCACTGATTGCAATCAAGGTCACGACTCACTACATTCTTCATAATGAGGCCTAGTGGACAGAAAGAATGCGGAGGGAGCAAACTGAGTGAAAATTGTCTTGTTTTAGTAGGAAATGGATTTTCCCCGTTTAGATTTATTGTCTAATTCAAATAAATAAATAAAAACATTTTTTTTTGCAAGTAACGTGCTCACATTGTTTAATAACATGTTATTAACACTTATATAGGCAATAATGTTGAAAAATCTTGCCCATATTGAACCTGAAAACCCTAAATATAAGCAAATTTTAGGCGAAATTTGTGACTTATCTGAGGGCGATGGAATTTTTTCACTATTTTTTCCGTAATCAGCACATAAAATACTGTTGAAATCAATAGTTAAATATGAAACAATTTTTTCATCGCAGACCTGTGAATTGAAGTCCAACTTCCAGAGTACTACTTGCCATAGGGACCCGATTATAGGGCATTCAACCATTCACAGTCCTACAACATATTCACACAAAGAAAAGACAAGGACAGAAGTGAGAAATTACATCCATGCCCGAGCCGGGATTCGAACCCGAAACCTCCCCATCCGGGTTCAGACTTCTCTCCCCACCAAGCAAGTCGGTCGGCATTTTAAGATTAAGCAGTAAGTTACCGCTTCTAAAACAGGGCGAAAACAGAAATACATGCAATGCCCACCGAAATAACCGAGCTGGCGGTTTATTGCATCAGGGCCGTCATTTCAAGTTTTTCCAGGGGGGGGGGGCAAAGGGTAAAAATACAATACAATTTCACCAGAAAACAACAAAAACCACGCCCACTTATATGTAAATACATTGATTTCTTAAAGTCAGGGGGGGGGCATTGACCCCCCTTCCCCCACCTAAAAGACGGGCCTGTATTGCATCGATTTTAAGATACCCAAACATAATCCGATGTAGGGCTGCGATATCGATGTCGATGTTTTGGAAACATCGAGGTTTTTGGAAGAACATCGATATTTTTACTATCGATGTTTGATTGTCGATGTTTTCCCAGCATCGATGTTTTGGGTTTGATGTTGCTTTCGATGTCGATGTTTTATAATCCAGCAAAGAAAGCCAAAGAAATATATACGATAAGCATACTCATTAAAAAGTTTTCATGTTTAATCAAAAGTTGCAATATTAACCTCGTTTGGGAAGAATTTCTATAATTATTAGCAATGTTTTGTTTTCGATGTTTCTAAAACATCTCAAATTTGCTTTTTTACCTTTAATTATTGTTGTACTTTTTTTTTACCTTTTAATTATTGTTGTTTCGCATTCAGTGCTTTTTTTTTCGATGTCTTTCTTACATTTCAACAAAAAATAATAAAAATATGCGATAAAATAGATTCATATTTATCTAACCTTTAGTTGCAATTAAAGTTTTTTTTAATAACTAGGGATGATTTACAGTTAATGATTTTTAAACATCGTTCTTTAGCGTTTAATTTTTTTTTCGATGATGTTTTGTTTTACATTACAGTAAAAAAAAAAAAAAGTTTTACAAAAATATGCGACAAAAAAAGTTATACAGTTAATCAACAGTTGCAGTATATATCTCGCTGAAAAAAGTTTTCTAAACTGACATCGTTATCTTACGGTTAATATTTTTCCTGGAGACAAAAGATGTATCTAATTGAGTGATATAAAGAGGCGCTTGTAATGGGGAGTAACTGATTAATAACTACATTAAAATATGTAAAAAATTGAAGAAAAACTGATCGATGTTTTGAAACATCGATGTAGGAAAACATCGATGTTTTTTTTTGTCGATGTATCAATACCATCGATGTCCTTATTTTCCAACATCGATGTCTTAAAACATCGATGTTTTGCCTTCTATGTCTCACCCCTAGTCCGATGCTGTGAGGATCAAATCTCCAGGAATAGAATGTTGTCTGAATATTTTTCTTATTAAGGCTATACAGTCGACGTTCATTATAACGACCGTCTCCGTTCTACAGAAAACGGTCTTTATAACGAGCGGTCGCTATAAGAGGTGGAACACAGAGTATATTGAGATACAGTTGGGGGTTTTCTTACCGGTCGCTATATTAGGAGTTTTTATAACGAGTGGTCGCTATAACGAACGTTGACTGTAGTAAAGCTGAATCTCTGATGGACGATAAAAATTAAAGAAACTTATTTTTCTTAAAAGTCATTATCTAAGATAATAAGTAGAAATACTTGTTCCACGCCCCCCCCCCCCCCAAATAAACAGTGAAATTTACCTTTTCAAAAACGAGCGATGATCACAGAATATTTGTGAAAAGTAATCAGAGATAAGAGCATGTGAACTCTCCTTGTTCTTTGAACTTCTCAAGTGACTTAAAAATAACAATTTGCAATCTCTGCGATATGAACTAATATTTGTATACGAGGGAGAGCGAACGAGAGGCGAGCAAACCAGTTTTCTCTTCAGAAGCTTTGACACTAAACCATCTCTTTATTCTTTCGCCTTATTTATTAATCTCTTTTTGTTGACACAATTGTTATTTTTGTTTAACTTTGAGCAGATGGAACAAACTTAACGAAAACGTTGAGCATAGTTTCATTTTCCAAACTTAGTACTACTGACAGAAAAGCTTTTGGTTTCGATAATCTTCGCTAAAACTTTACTTAAAAAGAATTAAAATGCCATTAAAAGAAATATTTTTAAAGGACTAGAAATAACTCAATAAATTATGTTTTACCATAGTGTTATTCCGATTTGAATTAATAAAATTTAATAAGTAACAAATATTTGCAAAACTAGAAAAACACATTCATTTAAAATTAACTCATTAATACCTAGCATCCTTTTTAGGGACGGTGCAAAAAAGGGTCTGAATTTTCCCAAAATGAACATTTCAACCAAATAATAGTGTTCAATTAGTACCTTGGCATTGTTTTAATTCGTTATTAACAGATTGCAGCACATAACCATTGTAAAGTGTGTTCTGTAGCAGTTTTAATATGATCTCTATCAAAAATTACATCGTTTACCATCTCAAGAAAAAAAGCTAAGTTTTCAAGGTTATTCCCAGCTTCCCAGTTTATGTTAATTGCTGATTTTATTTTTTCTTATAAAATGTCTTTTTAAATATTGTATCGTAGGCAGAAAAAAAATTAAGTAAAAAAAGTATGTATCCTCTGGGGTCTATCGTAACTTTTAAGGGACGATTTTTCTTTCCTTAATAAAACAATTATTTTTTACATAATAGTTTTTTTAATATTTTCTCTGTCCATTAAACAGTTTGTAACCAGTATACAAAATATCTTTGGAAAAAAAAATATCAGGCATTAATGGGTTAATGCAAAAAAAAAAAAAAAAAAGAAAAAAGAAAAAAAGATTTTGAATTTTGAAACTCGAATTCAAATTATGTTTTTCGCAATGACGAATTGCGAAGGTGTGTGTGTGTGTGTATGTGTGTATGTGTGTGTGTGTGTGTGTAGATCTATGCGCGTTGCCATGTGTGTATGTGCTTTTTCACAAGCATATCCTGCATGGTGGTGCAGCGATACTGCTGCTCTCTGTCTCCGTCCATCTTCTGAATGGGGAAGAAGCAGGGGCCGTAGAGCAAGTCGAAGGATATGGAGCACTTGGAAGCAAGACGTTGGCAGATTGCCCATCTGCAACAGGAACCACCCAGCAACAGGGGTCTAAGCAGAAAACATACAGCAATTTTTCATTTCTTTAAAAGATTTAAGCAGTGGATATTTTTATTATACCTTCTAACTATCATGTTTAGTTTATTATCAATGGAAAATGAATGATGTGTTAATAATATGTTGTTTAAAAACGATTCAGTACTTTTTAGAGTAAAACCAAGCAGTGATATTTAGATCGGTTGTTTTGGTGGAAAGGGAAGTTTCTTTCTATGCATTTTCACAGTGTGATACTTTCTCTTAATTCGGGGAATTTTGAGCTTTGATTTTTGATTTTTATGTATATTTGAATACAAAGAACTGTTACGTGAATCACATTTATAAAAAAAATTTAGCACTTGTAACATAATTACTTTTGCGTGTGACTGTAACTTTTAGTGTGACTGTAATGGTCACACCCGCAACACGCACAAATCAGTGTTTTTCAAACACGAAAAAGAAAAAAGATTTAAACAGTGGATACTTTGTATACATAATGGTTTTTTGTATTCAAATTTATGAACATTAAGAGATAAAGTTTTAAAATTCTGGGGATTAAGTGCAAATATGTGCGTAAAAAGATTACATCCGTGCAAAAGGATTAAGCGTTTTACAAGTAGCTTTCTAAAAGCTATTACATCAGTACTAGGATCATTCCACAGTCACGTGCGGGACAATCAAACAAATCTTTCACCAGCATTTTGTTATATACCGTAAATTGGGGTAAATCGGAACACTTTTCAGTTTTGATTGCAAAAAAAGCAGTTAAAAGATTTTTTTATTTGATTTTCTGGGTAAAAACTTCGGTCGTGCTTTACTTTTGATATTCCAAGCAAAGACAAAACATTTTGAGCAGTTATTATTAAAATATATAGGAAATTATCGGTGTTCCGAATCACCCCGCTGATAGGGGTCAATCGGAACACATGTTAAAATTATTATTTTTTTTCAATTTAACCTGTAATAGGTCTCCCAAACATGAGTAATGTTGATGGGGGAGAATAAGAACAGATAATTACTGTCAAATAAAAGTATAATTTCAATACCAGTAAACGTTTATAATTTGTCAAAAATCAAAATAATTTTTAACTTATGAAAAATAAAAAATAATTTTAAGAAATGCTTTTGAATTGAAATACAAAGATTTAACATGAATAGAAGTCACTCATGTCGTCCACGTCCTTCAAACTAGTAATTGTGACTTGGCTTAAGTTTTTTCATAGCATCTTCTGGGATGAACTCTGCCTTTTCTTTAGTTTCTGGAAATCTCTGGGTTTCGGGGATTGTCCTGAAAGATTTTAACGCTTATTCATGACTGTCTGTGTACTGGCTTTTTGCTATATAAAGTCTATATGACTTTCCCCCGCATATTTTAAGTAAAAAGAAGTCTCCTGGAGAAAAAAATCTTTTGAAATCTGCAACTTTTTGTCATTCTAAGATCTAGTTTCTCACGAGAAGGGATAAACAGTAATAAATCCTTGTCTTTATTAGAAGAATTGGGGTTAGAATCTTGAGTTTTCAAACAGTTTCCTTCAAATAAGTTTGAACTGGAACAACAGAATAAAGTGTTCCGGCTCACCCAGCATTTTTTTTCCTATGGCATTTTTCAGAATTCCTCATTTTTATAACACAATTTATAAAAAATGTAAATTCTAATGTGGTATTCTGTTGTTCAGATACATGTATAATTGAAACATACCACTCTTAGGTTTAAAATATAAGAAGGTTTGTTCTTGCATATGAAGTTTTGCAGTCTATGAAAATGTGATGTTTCCTAGTATTCCACGTGCAGCCCTCCTTAGAAGCCAGTAGCGTTTCCAGATTGACAAAAGTAATTTTTTCCTACTTCCTATGATCTTGCCTTTCTTAAAAAAAAAATAATGCCGAAAAATACCCAATTGTATATTTATGAAGAATACCTTTGTATGGTCGGGAAGTTTTGTTCCGATTGACCCCGTTGTTCCTATACACCCCATTTTACGATATCTTAATAATTTAACGAAATAAGAGTGAACACATTTTTTAATTTCTACATTTGGTAAAGATACTCCTGGCACAATTATTTTTTTGTTATTTAAAATTTAATTTTTTTGCGTGGTCATGTGCGGGACATCCAAAGTCAGCCACGTGTCATGTGCTGCATGAATAAATATTTTTCCTCTAGTAATGCAGCAATGACAAAACTAACTAGATTTTGAAAGCAAAGACTCCAATGTAAAGAAAACATATCTCATTTGTTGAGAAATTATAACTTAAATCGTTGAAAAAAAATATATGTTGGGCCCATTCCACGAAAAAGTAGCCATTTTGTCCCACACGTGACGGTTCATATATTTCATTAAAAAGTAATAGTTAATGATTTTTTTTTCTAAGAAATCACACACTAGCGTGCGTGATTTCTTAAGCAACAAAATTTTTTTCATTACCCTTTTAAATTATTTTTTTAAATGAAATATATGAAACGTCACGTGCGGAACAAAATCACCATTTTTCGTGGAATGTCCCGTTTGCATTTTTAGTTTAAAATACAAACGTTTAGAAGTCTTAAGAAAATACTCTGAAATATGTTAAGTTGCTAATGATTGCTTGACTTTCATAGTTGACATTTTTTGTCTCTTCTGCAGGTTCTGAAGGACATTTCTGCAGACTTTACCAGTTCCGAGACGAGGATTTTCAAATTAATTATGATTAAATGCTTTTCATTTTGTTACTTCTCTCAATACATGTTGGTAGTGAAAACATGTACATGATTAAATTATTTTTCGTTCGTTTTATTTTGTTAAAATATAAAAGTTTAAATTTATTGCAAAGATGTTGCCCCGTATCATTTAAAGCATTGAAATGAAACAAAATAAAATGAAAATGGTTTGTTCATGAGTTTTAATGGAATAACAGCGGTTAATTAAAAAGTTGAGTAAAACGAAAATATACAGCAAATTTCTTTTTGAGGTGTTTTTAAAATGCGATTCGATTGAGAATGATTTAATTATTTTAAGAGAAATTAATTCAAAATCGAAGCATTGCCTTAGGTCTCATACATAATATATCGCGTCATTAGTAAGCAATCCACGAAATCTCTATTTTTTTTTATAAAGGAAGTTGCTCTACGTTGATATGAACTCGTTCAGTGTTAAAGTGGTGTTTCTCTTCGCAAATTGTTTTACTTGGCCTTATTAAATTGCTTCTTTTATAAGTTTTCTTCACAGAAAAAACACAAGTGTTAAGCTACTATTTGTCATTAGATATTTATCTTTGGAAAATGGTTTTGCTTCTCTTTTATACTGATATATTAAAATGTGATACCATTTAGCACACAAATGTGCATTTTAACAATATGTAGATGCACAACTTTTACAATGGACGACACAAATGTACAATTGTATTATCTCGTAAATTTGAAGCCTTGTTATTTTCGAGGAGCAAAAAACAGCCACTCTTCTTTTTTTACGAGTAGAACTTAACGCAAATAAACTGTTGCTAATACAAGCGCAATACTATCAATAAAAAATATTATGCAAAAATTCTGTAAGAAATAAAAAACTGTATATTTTTTTTAATCCAGCGACTTATTGGGGGAAAATTATACCTTCTACGCAGATCTTGCTCCTAAGTTTTAAGTGAAAAGCTTTTAAAATAGTCTTTAAAGTTAAATAATTGCACTTTGAATTTTAGCATTATGTGTTTTTTTTTTTTTTTTTTGATAAATTCTTGCCTGAAAATTTCAGCTTGTTTCTTTTCTTATATTTCCAGTTCAGAAAAACAAGTTTTTACAGTCAATAAATATTTTAACATTAAAACTGAATAAAGGGAGAAAAAGTAATTAAAAACGGAATAATTCCTTCCATTTTCCTTGATTTTAATATCATTTACGAGTTCCAGGATTAGCTCAGAAAACTTTTGAAGCGTGCAAGTAATAAGAAACATTAATTTGCTTAGCATTCAATTGCATTACTTTTAAAAAACTCATTTCAGCATTTAAATTAATAAACATTTCTTTAACAGCTAATAAACTCAACCCAACAAAACATTTCACAAATTCAGTCCCCAAACTCATACTTTAAAAATAAAACCAATTAGAAGAAACCTATTATTTTCTAAGAAAACTTCGTGCTCCCCCACAACAAAGAGTAATTTGGAGCAAAAGCGATTTGATTATTTCTGTATAAAAGAAAGCAAATCAAGGCAATAGTCACACCTTTAACACTGGTGGGTGTTTCTCCAAAAGTTTGCCTTTCACTAACATTTTCATTGAAAACAGGGTGTGGGCAGGTTATTCATTTCCTCTCCTCGACTCTATTTTTCAGACACTATTGATAAGAGTTTTTCTTTTTTCAACTTTTAGAAGATAAAGGTGGAAAAGAGATAAATATACAATATCCGGTAATAATTCTTTGAGCACTTTGAAATTCAAGAACAAAATTAACTGCTTCAAGGACAAATGTTACCAATAACGAAGTTCTCTATTCTATTTTAATATAAGGAATGAAGTACAGTCAAACCTGTCTATATCGAATTTCACGGGACAGAAGAAAAATTCGATATACGGAGGTTTCGAAATACAGAGGCTGTGATAAAATTTACAAAAATAAGCAATTGGAACAAAGTCAAATACTTAATAGATTGTTTCGCATTGATTTTGTTGAATATTTTACTGTATGATATGTTGTGAGTCCACGTTTTACTAATTGTGGTGACTATATCTGTATGAATATATCTCTTTGAATGGTTGTGCAGAAGATGATTTTTGTCTCCAAGTTATACTATTGATAAAGGTGGGTGGAGATGAAATTCAAAAATGAGAGTCGTCAAAATTCGAGATAGAGAGGTTTTCGGGAAAAATAATTCGAGATAAACATCGGAAAAAACATTAAATTTATGCTGTAAAAGCAGGGAAATCGGAAAATTTCGACTAACAGGGGTTTTCGAGATAAACAGGTTGGACTGTATTTTTATCTTTTAAATTGCTTTTATAAAAAAAATAAATAAATTTCAAAATGTGTTCTATTATGTATTTGATAAAAATATTAAGTTTCGGCATTTGTTTGTTAATTTTGGTTAACATAAACTATAAACATTTTTCATCTTTTTTCATTCTAAAGTCTACTTTTCTTTATTTTTTTAGCTTTTATTTATGCGTACATTAATGTGAAAATGTTATTATGAAAGGAGTTTATTTGTACTTCCTCCACTCTCTCTCTCACGAGCACGTACACACACACAGAAGTAAAAGCCTTTAATGTTGTAACGATGTTGAGACACGTTATTTTGGGAGTTTTATTTCAAAAATTTAGGCTAATTAGTCAGGGATCCCTGATAGAGATTTTTCTGTTTATTACTATCAAGCTAATTTTTCGTGAGGAGCTTCATTCTAATAAGACGCCCAACTTTTCCTCTTGCAACAATTCTCGATTGTGGTAGCTAACAGGGGTAGCAGGGATCAAATATGTCGATTCTATGAGTCTCAAAAACTAATCACTAACTGTGACTTTTTTAATTAAATCTGAAGATAATTATTAATATTGTTGAAAAAAATATTTGTCCTACAAGGTGTATGGTTTGATCAAAGAGTCCCCCTCCTCCCAACATGTTTTGATTACGAGGTCATCAAAAGTAATTACTAACAACCCAAGTTTTTTTCTACTGCTTACTTAATATGTATATAATTTAACAGTCACATTGTCCTACAAATTGTGTGGTACGTTATCTCGGTCCTACGATCAGAAATTGTTAGAACCACGAGACCATTTTTTTCATTACTAACTGTAGGACAAAAATATTACATTATAGGTTAGTGCATTCTCTATCCAGATAAACCATTGTCCTACAAGAAAACAGGTAGGTATCGCGAGTCCGACACGAATTGTAAATTTCGCTCTCTCTTTGGAATAAGTGAAAGCAGCTGTTTAAGTTTTACTAATTTTATTTTCCAGTTAAATTATTTGTGTATTGTCTTTGCATTCATAAAAAACAATTAATCTTCATCAGATTCTTCAGATAAATCATCATCTTCTTCACTAATCTCACTTTCATCTTCATCTTCTTCATTTTCGTCATTAGTGATATCTAACATTTAAAAATAAAGAAATTGCCCATTAATTAATAAACGAATAAAAATAAAAATACTATTAATAGGGGACCTTGTAAGTCAGAAGATAGTTCTTCAAAGGATGGACTTTTGTGGACCATCAAACAAATATTATTCGTATTTGCCGTCAGTTATCGTCCATCCATAATTTTCCAGCAACTTTTTTGTGGGGCACCGCATGTGTGCATTGCACCATACGTTACAGATAAATACAGTTCGCTTAATTTGTTGCAGTAGTTCTTGCTTTGTAGGCGGCAAACTCGAATGATCATATCCTACGATTTCCTTTAAAAATTTTTCTTCTCTTTAATTTTTCGCTTTATAGCCCTTTTCAAACAATTGGTATCTACCTTTGTTGATGTCATTTTTCGTTTTTAATGAATATACTCTACATACGTTTCTTAAATGCTTCGAACTAACTCCTTCGATGTTGTTAATGCTGTATGTGCACTTCGCTATGTACAACATCTTGATATTTGTGTTGATGCTTTCGAGCAGATAAAGTTTTGCAATGAAGCCAAATTTCTTTACTAAATTTCTTGACATATTTTCTTTTCCGTCGAAATGTAGGATTTTGCAAAACAAATTGCACAAAAAGCACTCCATTATTATTTTGGAGCATTAAAAAAAATCTTGACATTTGCTGTTAGAAGACAAACACGCGGTCGAATGAAACTTTTTTTGCACAGTTATGGTCGACATTTACGGAGAATATATAATATGCTCTGGGCATGCGTACCGGCAAGGCTCAGCTATAATGCCAAATTGTACACAGTAAATTCATTTTTACTTGTATTAATTTAAAATGTGTATTCAAATGGAGTAGTACCACCATAACGTACCACGAAATTTGAAGGACAATGTGACTGTTAAATCAAATAAATATTAACTAAGCAAAAATTTAAAAATCAGGTAATTTGTAATTATTCTTGATGATCTCGTAATCAATACATGCTGGGAAGAAAGGACTCTTTGATCAAACCATACATTTTGTAGGAAGAATATTTTTTCTACTAATGATAATAATTTCCTTAATATTTAATAAAAAATCAAGAGTAAGTATTAAATTTTTGAGAACCATTAAATCGACATATTTTATCCCTGCTACCCCTGTTAGCTAGCACAATCCAAAATTTCGTTTATGAAATTGTCGGGTGTCTCATTGAAACGGCGCAATTTCAGAAGATTCAGCTTGGTGCTGATTAGTTTTTCATCAGGGTACTACATTTTTAGAACGTAGGACCGGAATAACGTACCATGCAATTTGTAGGACAATGTGACTTTCAAATTATACACATATTAACTAAGCAATAGGAAAAAACTCATCCGGTTAGTAATCACTTTGATGACCTCGTAATCGATACATGTTGGGAGGAGGGGGACTCTTTGATCAAACCATACACCTTGTAGGACAAATATTTTTTAAAACTATATTAATAATTATTTTACGATTTAATTAAAATTGCAACAGTTAGCGATAAGTTTTTGAGACCCATAAAATCGACACATTTGATCCCTGCTACCCCTGTTAGCTACCACAATAGAGAATTGTTGTAAGAGGAAAAGTTGGGCGTCTCATTAAAACGAAGCTATTCAAGAAGTTTCAGCTTGATAGTAATTATTTTTTCATCAGGCATTTGTACTACATCTTTAGATCGTAGGACCGGGATAACGTACCACACAATTCGTAGGACAATGTAACTGTTAAATTATATACATATTAAGTAAGCAGTAGAAAAAAACTCATGTTGTTAGTAATTACTTTTGATGACCTCGTAATCGATACATGTTGGGAGGAGGGGGACTCTTTGATCAAACCATACACCTTGTAGGACAAATATTTTTTTCAACAATGTTAATAATTATCTTCAGATTTAATTAAAAAAGTCACAGTTAGTGATAAGTTTTTGAGACTCATAGAATCGACACATTTGATCCCTGCTACCCCTGTTAGCTACCACAATCGAGAATTGTTGTAAGAGGAAAAGTTGGGCGTCTCATTAAAATGAAGCTCCTCACGAAAAATTAGCTTGATAGTAATAAACAGAAAAATCTCTATCAGGGATCCCTGACTAAATACATTTATACTCTCTTTTTTTAATAGAACGTTAATAACTTAATAAGTGGTAGCTTCTTAGCACGTAATTTTACTCCTACAATACATTGCTCTATGTAAAGTTGAGAGATGCTGATGCAAAGAACAAAGATTACAAAAAAAAATTATTTTAAAGTTTTGTAATGATTACTACAGAGCAAATGTCATGCCGAAGAGTAAGAGTCTTACCAGTTTTATACTGCTATACCAGTTTTTATAGTGCTCATGAAGAAAATATTTTTTCTTCATGAGCGCTTAAACAGAGCCATTAACAGAGTGGCATTTAACACAAAATTACAACCATACCGCGTGCGAAAGATAATCTAAATTTTATTCTACACCAACAGTCTTGTCTCGATATTTCTCTACATTCTTTTCGTTATTCGCAGCTGATGTTTTGATCAAATATTGAAAGTAGATTTCAGTAATGATATATAAGTTGGAACTGTTTGCGGCTGAGAAAGAAGTTTTTTTTTTTTTTTTGACTAGTTTAAATGAGCAGAGTTATGGTTTTTACGTTTTGACTCAAAATTAGGAATTGAAAGGCTTGGAAGATGAAGGGGCTATGTTACATTTTAAAAAATGAACACTCTGGACAATAGAAAGCAATGGATACAGGTAAGCAAATAAAACTTGGTACATCAAAAAGTAGATGTCATTAGAATTACCAATTTCATACGCACACTAAGGACAAAACCAGAAAAAATATCTGAAACAACTGCGACAATAAAATTTTGAACTTTAAATACTCGCCATTTCTGTTTTGTCACATAACCCCTTCATCTCTCAAGCCTTTCAATTAAGTACGTCAAAAAAAATCAAAACTCTCACTTCAAGGTTATTCTTTTTATGCTATATTTTCAGTACTAATAAACCCTAGTTGCTAGTTGTAATAATTATAAAGTTATAGAAACATATTTCACTACCACAATCAGAGCTATAATAGATTCAACCATTAAATTTGATAGCTATCTAGAATAGCATCATCTATAGATTCTAGTAAGATTACATCTATATATATAAAAGAAAGTCGTGTTAGTTACACTACTTATAACTCAAGAACGGCTGTACCTATATAGCTAAAAATTGGTGGGTAGGTAGCTTAGAGCCAGGAGACGGACATAGGCTATAATTTATGTGTGTCAGTTACATAAATAGAAAAACTGTCTTATTGACTAAGCCTTTTTACTAAGCCTTTTTTAACACCTCCATGGCTGAGCGACATAAAGCACACGTTCTGGCAGGTTCCGGAACGCGGTAAACAGGTTGTAAGTTAGCGGTGCGTTGAGTGTTATTTGACTTTTTCGTGAAATAAATTATAAACAAACGCGTTACTTCCCTTGAAATTTATGTGTGATAAGCTGTCAGAAACGATTGCTCATTCCTAGGATCCCGATGATCCCAACCGATATGCCGTTTGAATTTAAAAGACTTCAATTTCCGAACCGTCTTGCATTTGTCATGACCTTTAACAAATCACAAGGCCAATCCTTAAAAGTTTGTGGTTTGAATCTAGAACATCACTGTTTTTCCCATGGTCTCTGGATATGTGGCATGTTTACGGGTTGGAAGACCATTTGCGTTGTTTCTTTTCGCGCCTGATAATAAAACAAAAAATGTTGTGCATCAGAAGGTACTTTAGTGAAGAGCAACCTATGTACTAAAATACAGAAACAATCATGAATGATTAATGTAAGTACTTAATTTTTTTTTTTGTATTTCTAATAATAAAAAACTTAATAAATTCAAAAATTTTCTTATTTATTGCTTTTAAGGCGGAACAGAGTTCGCCGGGTCAGCTAGTTAAGTAATAAAAATTGGATTTTAGCAAAATGTTTTACCAGTTTTAACAAAGCAAAAGTAAAGTATAAAATCAACGAATAGTTTATTTTAGTCAAACCGCTCACCCTGCATCGCTCGTAAGAAACCTTATTTAGTTATATCGATTTCTTTGGCTTCAGTGACTTCTTAGGAAAAATCATTTATTTTTCCTGTCACTTGAAAAATCAAAGGATATCTATTTCAGGAAAATGACGTGCTTTGGTGATTGAAAATGGAAACAGTATCCACAGCCATGGTGTACAGTGAGAAGTACACGTCACCCCTGAAAAAAAAAATGAATTTGATTTACTTTTTCTACAAAACGAAAACTAGACAATTTGTATTTGAGGGAAAAAACAGAATGTGTGTAATTTCTTAACAGAAAATGTAGCATATTCTCAGTCAAGTTATGTAGTCAGCAATTTTACGCAGTCAGGGACCAGTTTATTCTCTTCACTACTTTTATAAGGACTCTTTCTATTTATGTAACCGATTGGAAGAAAGAAATGTGAAGACGAACTTGTTAGTCTAGTACGCGCTGCGCATTAGATGTGATTTTATTGGGTCATGGCTAACATACTAATCTAAAAAGACCAAACATACGTTTTGGTGTAAAAATGGTCGAAGAAATTTCATATGCAATAAAATTAGAATGAAGATAAATATTTATACATAATTTATTCTAATATTTTTAGAAGCATCTTTAACTGAAGGGACTGTAATTATACATTTTTCCGCGATCAATTTGAAGGTAAAAGAAATTAAAATGCGATTAAAAATAGATTTTGCATGAACTTAACTTATTTGTTGGTGTTCACTAATTAACTATCAAAATGTATTACGTTTAAAAAAATATTATCAGTGAAATATGAACTCTATTTTTTCGTATTTGCCAGTAACAAAAATTCATTTGAGAAACTTAGTATAATACCAATGTTAAAGTTGCCTGATAACGTCAAACTGCAAGCACAATAATCGATCTTGTGTGTGTTCATTTATAATTAATACTTCAAACAACACACTATACTGCCGTGCTAAGCACAAAACTCGTATCTGCACTTTTTAACAAAATTATGTTATTTGCCACCAGGTGGCTCTTTGTGACGTACTTTACCTAAATACAAAATTATATGGAGTCATTCCATTTTAAATCAACAAATTTTCAAAAAAGTTGTTGCATCACCATTTTTGATTTTGATGAAAATTAGCATGTGCATTCCTTTTACTTCCCAGAGCTCAAAATAGTGTTCATTTTATTTTTAAAAAATTTACCCTTTGATATATAGGCCATTTTTGTTGTTGGCAATAAACGAAAATCGGGCGTTTTGATGCTTTGTCTTATGAACTATAACTTTTTTTCTATCAAAGATTTTGAGCTCAAATATAGCTCATTGGAAAGCTAAGAAACAAATCTTTTTATATATGCTGTCAATAAATTTCAGATTTTAGAAAAATACTTATTTTTTCAAGGTCAAAGTTCACGACGAAAATAACATTTTTTACTACTTTCGAGCATTAAAAAACCCATGAAGGGTTCAAAGTAACAAGCCGATTTTTTCATCATATATTCATAGTCATGGTTACTTACTGTATAAAAAAAATTGGCTTGTTACTCCACCCCCTTTAAGAGATATGCCCCCCCAAAGTTGTAAATTTTTTAAAAAATCCAATTTTCAACGCTAAAGAAATGCATGTGGGGGGCAAGATAAAAAAAATTTTATATGTGGTATGTTAAGTACTTTTTACCAGCTTTCTAATGAAACAAAAGTTGCTTTGTTATTCAAAGGCGTTTGGCAGATATAAGGGACTGAACTTTCAAAAAATTGCACAAAAACAACACGATTATTTTCATTTTTTTAAATCTTTTTTTTATTTAAATGTAATTATATACCTTATTCTTTACTTTAAATGCTAAAAAAAGACTAAGAAGAACAATGAAGAAACATATTTAAAGTTTAATAAGATAATTTAATATTTTTAACACCTAGGAATATAGAATACCACTAAACTTGTCTGATTTTTAAACATCTGATTGCTACCTACAACAGGACTGAGCATTTTTCAACTTGTCTAGGTTTGTTCATACCATGTGGTCATCCTTGTTCTGGCTTGCTCTCACATGTGTATCTTAGTTGTCTTTCAAATTCTGAAAGAAGTAGGTTGTTGAGCTAGTGTTTCTGCTGTAAAATCTTGTGAAGCTGATGTGATTTCTTTTCATTTCAAGTTCATTCATATTCACAGAATGTTTTGTTAAAGGTAAAAAAAGAAATTCTGTAGAATTCTTAAATATAAATTTAAATTTGTCTTTCTACATGTGAACAGTGAATAAGTTATGGATAACCCTAAATGCTCCATAGGAGTTTTTGAGAATGATGATTGTAATATATTAAGTTACAGTAGGCAGTCTACTGTAAATAGTATTTCTGAATACAGTGATAATGATAAAACTTTACTGCACCTGAGAACTAGGTGTAAAACTATTGAAACTGTTTGTACCTACCAGCAAGAAGTTCCATAAAGGTGGCAAAATTTGGCAAGATTTTTTTTTGCATGGTAGGTACAAACAGTTTCAATAGTTTTACACCTAGTTCTCAGGTGCAGTAAAGTTTTATCATCATCACTGTAGAGCACTATTAGTACACTCAGAAATACTATTTACAGTAGATTGCCTACTGTAACTTAAAATATTACAATCATTATTCTCAAAAACTCCTATGGAGCATTTAGGGTTATCCATAACTTATTCACTGTTTACATGTAGAAAGACAAATTTAAATTTATATTTAAGGATTCTAAAGAATTTCTTCTTTTACCTTTAACAAAACATTCTGTGAATATGAATGAACTTGAAATGAAAAGAAATCACATCAGCTTCACAAGATTTTACAGCAGAAACACTAGCTCAACAACCTACTTCTTTCAGAATTTGAAAGACAACTAAGATACACATGTGAGAGCAAGTCAGAACAAGGAAAACCACATGGTATGAACAAACCTGGACAAGTTGAGAAATGCTCAGCCCTGTTGTAGGTAGCAATCATATGTTTAAAAATCAGACCAGTTTAGTGGTATTCTATATTCCTAGGTGTTAAAAATATTAAATTATCTTATTAAACTTTAAATATGTTTCTTCATTGCTCTTCTTAGTCTTTTTTTAGCATTTAAAGCAAAGAATAAGGTATATAATTACATTTAAATAAAAAAAAGATTTAAAAAAATGAAAATAATCGTGTTGTTTTTGTGCAATTTTTTGAAAGTTCAGTCCGTTATATCTGCCAAACGCCTTTGAATAACAAAGCAACTTTTGTTTTATTAGAAAGCTGGTAAAAAGTACTTAAAATACCACATGTAAAAAAATTTTTATCTTGCCCCCCACATGCATTTCTTTAGCGTTGAAAATTGGATTTTTTAAAAAATTTACAACTTTGGGGGGGCATATCTCTTAAAGGGGGTGGAGTAACAAGCCAATTTTTTTTATACAGTAAGTAACCATGACTATGAATATATGATGAAAAAATCGGCTTGTTACTTTGAACCCTTCATGAGTTTTTTAATGCTCGAAATTAGTAAAAAATGTTATTTTCGTCGTGAACTTTGACCTTGAAAAAATAAGTATTTTTTTTTAATCTGAAATTTATTGATAGCATATATAAAAAGATCTTTTTCTTAGCTTTCTAATGAGCTATATTTCAGCTCAAAATCTTTGATAGAAAAAAAGTTATAGTTCATCAAACAAAGCATCAAAACGCCCAATTTTCGCTGTTGCCAACAACAAAAATGGCCTATATATCAAAGGGTAAATTTTTTAAAAATAAAATGAACCCTGTTTTGAGCTCTGGGAAGTAAAAGGAATACACATGCAAATTTTCATCAAAATCAAAAATGGTGATGCGCACCCCATTTGTTGATTTAAAATGGAATGACCCTATGGTCATTTGAGAGCGGGAAATATTTTTAAATAAATTCCGAAAAAGTTTCATCTGAATCAAATATGGTGGCTCAAAACTTTAAAGAGGAACATCTCAGTTTGAGCTCGACTGCAGATACCACTTTTGCGCTTAGCACGGCAGTATAGTTATTACCACTGACCGTGTTAAGCACAAAAGTCCTATCTGCACTTTTTAACAAAATTGAGCTATCGCCACCAGGTGCCTGTTTGTGACGTATTTACCTAAATACAAAGTTATATGGACATTTGAGAACAGGAAATATTTTTCAAATCTGAAAAAGATTCATCTGAATCAAAGACATGGAAGTTTTACAAAGAGTTTTATCTCAGTTTGAGCTCGACTGCAGATACCACTTTTGCGCTCATCACGGCAGAAATAGCCATATTCACAACGATATTTCGGCCTTCCTGCGAATCCAAAAATATTCCGTACAATCTTTGAATTTATAGGCGGCTGGTATACGAAAAAAGTGGGGGATCAGGAGAAATGTGGGGTGGGGTTAGAGGTAGAAGGTAGCAAATCTAAAGTATTTTTCTTGCAAAATTTGGCTGTATTAATTGTATTTTTCATTGCTAATTGAATGACTTTTAAAAAATGCGGAATATAACTTCAAAAATCAGCCAGGCTGGCTAGCATACCCTTCCCCTTACTATTCAAAGTTTCATTCTTATGAAATTACTAGCAAACGTTAGAATTTTCAGCTTTTGCTTTGGTGAAATAAATCATTCCAGTTAGTAAAACATCATTTTTCACTCGATCATTACTTTTTAACTGTGAAAAGTGAGGGGGCAAGGTCCCTTTACTTTTCGGAAGAGAGGGGGCAGTCGCCCCCCTTTAAGAGCCACCTATGTTTGAATTTGAATTCATGCATAACTTAAAAATATTCTATTCTCAATACTTCTGACTCAAATTTTTCAGCCACCATAATATTCGCAATTAATAGCTTTTTCATTTTTTAAAAAATTGTAATCGTAGATTTATTTGCCGAGCAGGGACATAGAATTCCAAGGATAAATTAGTTATTTTTCCTGACATATATGAAAACGTGTTTTTAATTGTATAACATAACTACACACAGTAACATTAATAGTTTTTATTTAGTTTTTTAATAGTTAACAATTAATAGTTTTTTTTTTTAAATTGTAATCGTATATTTATTTGCCGAGCAGGGACATAAAATTCCAAGGATAAATTAGTTATTTTTCCTGACAGATGTGAAAACTTGTTTTTAATTGTATTACAGAACTACACACAGCAACGTGATTTCGATTTTTTTTTTTTTTTAAATTTAATCTCTCTTACGAATATTTTCGCGGTTGTGAAACATGCAATAAAATTCAATCAAACATGTCAAGGTTAAAGCTTGCAAGCTAGGTGGCAGCACTTAGTAAACGTAAACGAAACCAATCATTTTCTGTCTTTCAAATATAGGATAACAGATGGCAGCACTAAAACTTTTTAAAAGAACAACTTTTTGTAGTAAAACATTAAGTTTTATTTCCCGTTGAGAGAAATAAAAAGTAAATGTTAGACGGAAAATGTCTGCCTTTATTGTTAAGCTGAATTAGTATTAAGTACAAAAGCACAAATTGAGTTTTTTCTAACAAAAATTTAAAATTCAATTTTTAGAGAAATAATGTTATTAACAAAACAACAATAACAGAGCCACGATGAAGTCAAAAACGCACCTAACGTTTTTGCAGAGTTTTTATTCTTTTTCCCTTGAAAGTAAAAAAAAAAGGTATGCAAAGAGAGTTTATTGGGTACTATGCCAAGAGAGTTTGAAAGCATTATGCAAAAATCATTGCATTCATTAGCTGCTTTGCTTACACACCAAGGTGTATTATTCGTTTCGTTGTCGTGCTGCCATCTAGTGTATGAAGTATCAACTACCTGTGAATGACTCTCAATCATGTTGACAGTAAAAAGTTAATAATCGGTTCAAAAACATTTTTTTATTCAGCTCATTGATTTATGCCTCGAAAATAAAACCTGAGAATTCCGAAAAAAGAGACTTTTTTTTATGTTTCATAAGAAGCAAATCGGCTGTCAAGTGTTTCCGTACGTCTTGATTTTTGAGGAATTTCATTTCTTGGAGGTCATTTGATCAGTGATGATAAAATCCAATTACAGTACCAAATATTACTGGTTAAAAAAAAAAAAAACAACTTTAAAGGCCCTTTATTTTCTACATTTCTTTTGACCCCCACTTTTTTAATGCACCAGCCGCCTATGCGATACGAACTATAAAAATGAAAAGAGCGTTGAAACTGTCTTCCAGTAGCTCTTGATAAGGATTTAATACTTTTCGTAATTTTAGATATTTATTAAATTGCTTCCCCTCCCCCCACTCTTCATATTAAGAGCACAAGGGAATTTATATTTTTTTCACAGCCGTCACCTTTTTGTTATCGTCTTCATCCCTTAAATTATTTTTTATCTTTTTTTCGAAAAAATAAATTTCAAAAAAAAGTATTTTGATTTTTGATAAAAATATTAGTTAATGCAGAGCACAGCAGAACTAGAACTCGAACGTTTGAAAGGGTTCTAATTTACTTAATTGTAATTGAAAGTTAAGGAAGCAATTCAGTTGAAAATGATAGTTACGTAGAAAATTTTTCATAATCTGTAGTATTTATTTTTTCACTTAAGAGGTAAATATTTCAGTTCGTTGAACGCAGTGTTTCACTAACTACCAATATATACGCAAAAGTATCTTGTTATATTGATAGTTCTTGCAGTGACGGCGACTTGGGCTTATAACTACGATGGGGAGGAGGGATTTTGGAAATTGAAGACTTAATTTTAATCTATCTTTAGGTGAATTAAGTGCAGAGGAGTTGAATGCTCTCTTCCGGAAATTCTTCGAAGTTGAAGTCTTAAAACGATGTTTAGGCCGTGTTTGGTGATGTAATGGTAAAAAGGACTCTTACGGGGAAAAAAAAAAATCTCAAAACTGGTGTCTTAACGACACTAATGTAGGCCATTTTCAGCAAACGTTGGAAAGAGAGTTCGCAAAGGAGGAGGAGGGGAAAAGAGGTTCGAAGGTTCTCCAAGAATTTTTTTCTTTTTCTTTTGAACTAAAAAAGCCTTAAAAACTCAATCTTAGACTTCCTTAAGGTGACTTCAGAGGAAAATAGATTTGAGGTTTGTGAGACTACCCCCGGATTTCTTTCTCTAAATTGAAGCCCGAAAAACGCGATTTTACATACCTTTACCGATGTAAGGGCAAGGGAGGTTATCGTTATGGAAAAAAAAATAAAAAATGCAAATATGGTGTCCAATAGCGTAAAACTGGGCCATCTTCGAAGTTAAGGGAACAAGAGAGAGTAAGTTCAGAGGTTTTCCCCATAAATTTTTCGAGACTGATGTCTTAAAATTGCAATTTTTGGCTTTCTACGATGACCTTAGGGATTGCGTGATTTCCACGGGAAGTTGATCCTAAAAACGTTTCAGGTGATCTTTGATGGTGATCATTTTCTATTGAAATAATCACTCGAGGAAAGGGAGGTGTGATCTCCCCTACCCCACTAGCCGTCGCCTCTGAATGATAAATTTTAATTGTGTAAAAAGTTTCATGGGATCTTACGTTGAAACAAAAGTGATGTAATTATTTGTTAATTAGCTTAGAGACTTGTATTAAAAAAGAACCCAACGAACTAGCAGGTACCGCTATGAAGAACTTGAAGAGCAAGTATTTAGGGTGTTCCCGTTGAACTTGCAAAACCTGTATTTGCGCTACCATTCGTCCTAGATGCATATTTACAATTTGCAAAAATGTTCAAAATAAGGTACAGAGTTAAAATACTAAAAGTTTGTGACTTCAAGAAAGTTTGCGACTGAGTTTCAGCTTAAGACAATTGGTCCGAGTGTGTCAACAATCAATCGCTTGATTCAAAAATTTGCAGCTATTGAAAGCATTGAAACTTCGACTCTTCAGCGAGTGATGCCGAATTTCGCTATTCGTTGTAGAGATAGAAGACACATCGAGCAAGTATCAAACTGATTCCCATGTATTGTACTTTGTTTTAGACTTGAAATACAACTTTTTGAGTCTGTAGTTTTTGATAATTTATTTTTTAACATCAGCACGTTACTATACTACACTGCAAGGTTTCTTGACAAAAACATCGTGACGTCAGCGTGACGTTAGCCTATGAAAAACGAGCTAGATAAAACGTCACAGCCTACTTGGCGAATTAGAGGAGATCGCTTGCTACTTGTGAGCTCTTATTGGCTCCGCCCGTAGTGACGTTCAGTGTCAATTTAAGTTGCTGTCTAGTATAACGGTCAACCTGCACATGCGACTTCAAAACAGCGGATAGGTCACATAAGTGACAGCATACAAGTTATTGCACATCAAAACTGAAATACCTCAGCAGTAAAGAAGAACGAATCTTAACAGTGAAATAAGCACAAAAAAAGCTAATAAAATATGTTTGCCCAATACGCTACGGTGCAATTTCTCAGTTATGTTTTATGTTCAAAATACCTTACGAAATAACAATTTCTATAATTTTGTTCAAACATTATTTTGGCTGCCATTTGTAGCTTTTGTCATGCTGATATTTGTAATTATTCGTTATGATTTAGAACAATTTTTAGAGCAGATAAATGAACTCAGAAACAGCATTGAAGTCATAATATCAACTTTTAACGCAAAAGCAGAACTAATTCAGCAATGAAAAAAGTGCTCTTTTTAACGAGAAAAATAAATTTAAAACACATTTCTAATTAAACTGCTCTGATAAAACATTATCTCAAATGTGAAAAAAATCGTAAATTTGACTTCTGTTGTGAAGTCGTGTTTATGCGTGTATTTATATTCAAAATACTTTTTAAACAATCTTTCTATTTGATTTCAAACAGAAATTTTAACAGCAATCGTTTTCAGAATTCGATATTCTTATAATTCATTTGGCAAAGACCCCTCCATCGTATACTCTGCATTAAAATCAACAAAGTACAAAAATACCTCAATTTATTAGACTTCATTCCCATTTTAGCAATAACATTGAATTTACTTTTGTGATTTCAAATACATACAGAATGTACTGCTATAGTAAGCGCTTTTTTTTTTTTTTTTTTTGAAGAACATGGATCGAAATATGTACACAATATTTAAAAGAGTATCTGTAAAGTTACCCAGCAAAGTTGAACTAGTAGAAGCATAGTACCGTTATTTACTACGACCATATAGTCTAAGATCCCACCGCAGTTTATCTACACTCATAGCGTACACTCATGACGTATATTTCAAATTAAAGCTGATTTTTTTCTGAACCTGATGCACTATGTCCGCCTATGTAAAAGTGCCCGAAACCTATAGGCAGCCTGGCCTAAACAGGTCACATGAATGTAGTATTTCTACACTCATAGCGTACACTCATGACTCGTATATCAAATTGAAGCTAATTTTTTTCTGAACGTGGTGCACTAAGGCTGCCTATGTAAAAGTGGCCGCAACCTCTAGGCAGCCTGGCCTGAAGTTTAGGGTCCAAAATTTCAAATGGTTATAAAAGACGGAAAAATCGGTCGATTCTTTTGCTTTTTTTACTAAAATTATTCTTAATGTGAGTACTTTTTCGAAAAAAATTGATGAACTTAAATTTCAAAAATTGCCGATAGGGGGCGCTTTAGACTTTGGAGCTAAAAACAACTACTTTTTACCGTTTGTTTTCATATTTTCGTAATTGATTCAAAGAGTTAAAACTCTAACTTAAATTTTGATCCCAAAATATCAACTAATTTCTGGTTTTTAGCAATACTCGGACCAAACGTCAAAAATTGTGTTTTTCTGCTTTTCAACTAGTCCTTTCCTGTAAAAAAAATTATTAAAATCACCTGACAATGTTAAAATAAAATCAGATGAACCCTTTCGTAACTAAAAAAAAAGAAAAAATAAATATTTTTCCAACATTTTTTTTACCCAGAAATTTTGTATTTTACAACTCAGAAAGTGTGCATTTAATTTTATTTTCACATTATTAGTATCGCCAGATGATTTTAATAATCTTTTTCACATGAAAGGACAAGTTAAAAAGCAGAAAAACACATTTTTTGACGTTTGGTCCAAATATTGCTAAAAACTGGAAATTAGTTGATATTTTGGGCTCAAAATTTAAGTTAGAGTTTGAACTTTTCGAATCAATTACGAAAATAAAACGGTAAAAAGTAGTTGTTTTTAGCTACAAAGTCTAAAGCGCCCCCTATCGACAATATTTGAAATTTAAGTTCATCAATATTTTTTCGAAAAAGTACTCACATTAAGAATAATTTTAGTAAAAAAAGCAAAAGAATCGACCAATTTTTCCGTCTTTTATAACCATTTGAAATTTTGGACCCTAAACTTCAGGCTAGGCTGCCTAGAGGTTGCGGCCACTTTTACATAGGCAGCCTTAGTGCACCACGTTTAGAAAAAAATTAGCTTCAATTTGATATACGAGTCACGAGTGTACGCTATGAGTGTAGAAATACTACATTCATGTGACCTGTTTAGGCCAGGCTGCCTATAGGTTTCGGGAACTTTTACATAGGCGGACATAGTGCATCACGTTCAGAAAGAAATCAGCTTTAATTTGACATATACGTGATGAGTGTACGCTATGAGTGTAGATAAACTGCGGTGGGATCTTTGACTAATATCATTATACTTTCAAAAATTTAATACAGCAAATGAGTTACTTACCTTCAAATGATTAGTAGGTCAATGCTTGGTTTCATCAAGCATACAGTTGGTCAGTTTTCCCCCTCTTTCAGTCTAAATATAAACCACTTTTAAGTTCTGTTGAAAATGCTAAACATCGATGGTACAACGTCCATTACATTCGTCTCAGATAATGAAGTAATACACACATTCTTAATATATTGCTTGGGTGCTTTTGAATTCCACGCGTCTATTCATTGCAAGTCATCTCAAGTTATCTACAACCGGTAGTACTCTGCATTGTTCACCGGCAGCAATAGTGACTCAGTCAGAAGTTCGAGAAAACGTAATATTTTTCAATTAAAAAATCTGAATTTAATACCCTTAATTGACACAATGTCCGAAAAAAAGTTTGTTTACGAAACTGATGTATGGTGTCGCCGTTAAGGTATCAGCATTGAAGCTCGCGGTCAGAATTTCGAGCGAGTATGAAAAATGTTTCGCATAATTTAGCATCTTCAACAGGAAAAGACTGCATCTTTTGACACCTCTAGCTGAACAGATTTAAGACTCGAAAAATGCATCACAAAACACTCTACAGAATAAAACTTGAGTTTAAATGCGAAAAGAGCAGTCCTTTTACCATAGTCTCTTGGGCAAAAACCGAACCGTCGAGTTAACTCTCCTCTTAGTGTTAGAGCTCAATAGGTGTGGCGTATACATGATAGAATCAATAGGTAGCACGTCATTAAAATTTCACTGTTAAGGAAGAAAGTTTTGGAACTTTTAATTCACTATTAATTTATCCTACAAAATCACCAAGTAAAAATATAATAAATGCTTTTTATGTAGTGTAGAATAGCATGGCTCTGGATAGTTGAACTATGACCTTGACAATGTTAACCTCTTTTGGGGGAACTGCAGTGAAAAGGGGGAGCGTTATTGATGTGGATTATAGTTAGAATACTTTTGCAAAACTGCTACGAAAGTAATCCAACGCAACTCAACGCCAATTACCCTTCATTATTACCCGAAAAAAGCTAAACATTTTAGCGATCATAGCTCAACTTATCAGAACATCACTATAGGCAAGAATGAGAATCAACTACATATAGAACTACATGTGACTCTCAAACTAAATAAAGTATCGTTTCAGCACCGTTCTCAGCAATTTCAGCAAATTCACACTGATTGCTTTAAACTTCATGTCAAAAAACATTTGCAAGAGTAACAGATTTTTTCTATTGGAGCTTTGAATTTGACCCAGGGGACTGTTTGAAAAAATCTCCAGACAGAATTTACATGACAATTTTAAGTTTTAGAAATACGTAATTAGACCTTATATTATGAAAAAATATAGCTGCATTATTCTATTTTTAGATAATAATTGCCAAATTTATGTAGTGTTGATAAGATTTTTGGAATATTACCTTGAAGTGTTAGACAACACGATTGGGACAGCCAAGGGACTGTGTTTTTAGCACTTATATAATTTCTAGAAAAAAAAATTAAATTATCGCTCCAAATGCAATTGGGCCACCGAGTATTAATGCTTTACTTGTATTAAGAGTGATAATTACTTTATTACACTTTATTTTTAAAATACTCGGTCCGGACAGCAAATTAACAGTTTACAGAGAATCGCCCATATGTCATCCTACAGATTTGTTAGAAAGCAGTAAGTTCACTAAAATTTTAAGAAATTACGTAGATAAGAAGCGTTTTTACATTACTAATGGAACTTAAACGATATTTTTCTTGAAATTAATAATTTGGGATACTGCTTTTTTAGATTGCACCGAGGAATTGCTTTAAGTACGAGTTTTTTTCCTTTGTTTCATAATGGAGAAGATAGAAATATTTTTAAAGTATTTTTTTAGTCCTTGAAATTGCTTGAAATCTGCACATATAGGGAAGAACGGTGCATTAAAAACAGACCATCTTTATGAATATTACAAGTAATAGTTAAAATAAAATTGTAGAACTGAAACTTTGTCGTTGTTACGTCACAGTTAATTAGTAATTTGAAGATGTTGGTTACCATGGTCTCGAGAGTTTGTACTTCTTTATTAACTTATAAGACAGCACAAGAAATATTTGCAACACAAAAAGAAATAACGAGTAGGACTTCGGCGAAAATCGAACCCGTAACCTCTGGCATTCCAAGAAAAGCTACCTCTGAGCCACCACTAAGGGCAGAATTCAGGTGAAACACTGGATCTGCAAAAGTGCGTTGTACAAGCAAATTTTCGGATTCTTGTAAAACATTTGCGCAAACACACTTTTGCAGATGCAGCGTTTCACCTGAATTCTGCCCTAAAGCTTTGTGTCACGGAAAAGGAGTGCCCGACTCTGAAACTACAGTGCTCCTCTGCAAAGCTGAGCTATGATCTTACCAATGTTTCCCCCTTTTTGGGTAAGAGCAAAGGGTAATTTGCCGCAGATTTGAATTAAAATACTTTTGCAAAGCGAATACGAAAGTAATCCAACGCACTTCAACGCCAATTACCCTTTCCTATTATCCCCCCCCCCCCAAAAAAAAAAAAAAAAAAAAAAAAACAGGAAACATTGCCTATGTTGAAGGTCAACTTACTAGAGGAGCACTATTTACACTAATCAAAATTTATTGAGAGGAACGGGGCTTAATAGCGAACTTTTTTTCCGTTACATATCACTGCTGCTGAGCAAGACCAAGATAGAAAGTGAAAAATAAAGCTCGTAATATATTTGGTTTATTTCCATTTTGCACTCCTTTCTCCCACTATCAATCTTTACAGTAAAAAGAAAGTTACTTTTATGGATGTACCAAAAAGGTATTTTTATCCTTTGGGAATTCCATTCCAGGCTCTGAAAAGAGGGAATTTAAGTCAACGAATAAAATTTTGCACAAAACTATAGAAATATTAATTTACTGATTAAATTTCAACATGAATCTGAAATAGACCAAATGTAGTAATACTTTACTAGTTCCTCTTTGAAAAAAAAATTAACGAGCTAAACTGAGAAGCCAATTTGTAATATATTTCGTTTCTAAACTTGGTCGATGATGCATTTATTGTTCAGTGGTATATGTCGCGTGAATATTTTACTCAAAACGAATAAAATTTTTTGAATATTTAATTGTTAAAGCTGTGAGTCAATCCTTATACTTTAGTAACCTTTACAGTTCAGACAGCTATAACTCAAGTTTATGCTTCCACTTTCAATGTTCTGTAATTAAAGTAAATTGCTTAGTTCTCCCTCAATTCCTGTTCTAGACTTTTACTGCTCAGAACACCAATTTCCCAATTACCCCCATGAGAGACTTTGAAACTCGATAGCGATCAAATTTGGAAAAGCCCATTTGGAAGAAAGTGTCTTTTCTGTTAAAATAAATATAATTAGTATCAATAAAAACAACTTTTATTTTCAAAAATACAAGCTGCAGTCAAACTTATAAAAATATTCTAATTTACAAAAATAAAACTCTCATTAAAAGCAATAAATACGGTCGTTTCATTTCTTTTTCTACATTTCTCATACTTCGTTAGAAGAAACTTAATTATACCCTGAAAGTTTTAAAGTAGCATAAGAAAGCTTTGAAGATACAATTGAGTAACAGCGTGTTTTTCCTTGTTAACAGAAGAAAAAAGTAATGAAACGTGTTACGAAGTAAAGATAAGACAATGCCGAAGAAAATTGAGCAAACAGAAATTGCACGAAAAAGTTTGTTCTAATAAATTTGTTCGTTGTTTGTCTAGTCTCATGCAATTTAAAGAAAATGACCGTGGAAAGTTGAGTCTCAGAAAGTATTGCACAAGTGTCAAATGACTAAAGATTTTAAAAGAAATTGAGGTATAGATATACGACTAAAGAATTTGTACCTTAATACCACAGAAGTACAGGTATACTAAACTGTTACATCAGTTACAGTGACTTGTTATTGGCAATACAGTGCCCGCACTTTATGCACTCCTCATTGAAGTTTGTTAAAATTGTTGCGCTGTTAACCACAGACATTGTCGTTAAATGTTCATAAGTGACTTTGCCTTCTTCTGGCAGTGTCAGTGTCCTCTCTATAGCTTACAGCACTGTTTTTCGTGCCATAGATCTGCATTCGTAAATTTCGACCACCCGTTTCTTCGTCCGAGCTTCCATCATACCCTTTATTGCCGAAACCGGGATCCACACCTCCGTTTTGGTTGTGGAATATTTTGTCCACTCGTCTGAGGTCACCATTCTTCGGTCGAACGTTCTTATTGCGACCGTTGAATTCGTTCTTAGCACCTAATGTTTCCATTTTGCTGTTGTTCCCGAAGACGTTATTCCTTCGCAGTTCCAAAGCCCTGAGGGTTTCCCGGCTTCGACCTAAGCGATGTAGTCCACTTAGTACTGGGGTTGCTGTAAATGGAAAAAAAATCAATTTCTATTAGTCTGTTAGTGACATTATTTAAGAGCATTGCTAAATTAGTGATTCTCCATCCCGAAGCAGTTGATACATTTAAATACTTTAGTAGATCATTAGTGCTGATCATTTTACGATTTCGTTTGAACAATTTTAAGGGATTTTAGGATGCTATGCTATTAATTGCAACATGTACTTATGAAGTATGTTCTTCTTAAATCAGTATTAAATTAGTTTCTAAAATCCGAGCTTCGCACTCGTAAGTTACGCCCCAATTTAATGATTCTACCAAAATATACCAAAAAATCAGTTAGATTTATAACGGATTACCAATTCATTAGAGAGATAAAAGTAATATGCGATTACTGGTGCAGAAACTTTATTGAATAAGGTGAATAAGAGTCCAAAAGTCCTGGAATTTTGGAATCAATTTGGCACCGATTTAAGCATTGAAGAATGGAAAACTTGGTAGATAAATATTGCTGATTGATAGCATAGCACCATGAAATCTATGAAAAATGTTTATTATAATAAGTTTCAATATTTAAAACAGGGGTATTCAATTGAAGGGGCAAGCGGATAAAGGTGATATGTGACATTTGAATTTCGCCAATTTACACAAATTTAAATTAGTGTGTGTTCAATTGTTTTAACTCAAAAGCACAATTGAAGGGGCAATTGAATAAAGGTGATATGTGACAATTTTAAATTTAAATCTAGAAAAAGCTTTTAAAAAATAATTTATTAATTTTTCACCTTCATCCATGGTAAAAAGTATGTTTTTCCAAAATTGTCACATATCACCTTTATCCACTTGCCCCTTCAATTTCAGCAAGTAATTTTGGAAACAAATTTTGACCTAAAGGCAGCGCACATAGGTAGATTTCGACGATTTAGGCGGCCAAAAGTCATTTTTTCAAAGTCAATTTAGTCGTAAAATTTTGACCGGTTCCGTTAGAAGACACTTCCAGTAATCTATCCCAACTATCCCCACCCTTGGGCCATGTGCCATGAATTATTTATTCACAGGTAGTCGAAACTTGACCTCCGTTCTCTTTGTACGTTTCAGTTCTCGACGCTCTCTGTGCAACTTTTGTTACTAAGTCCAAATTTTTTTTTGTGAAGGTAATTAATTACCTTAATGAAAGTGATGGATTCGCATAATTCAGGTATGAATCTTTAAAACTATATATAATAATGGTGTTTTATTACAGATTATCATATTTTTTTTTTCACTTTTAAGACAAGAGGTTTTTTGCACAAATTTATCATTGATTTTCGATTTCTCAAGAGTTTTAACTATACTTTAGGGTCCGTCCCAACTGTTTTTTTCTCTTTTACGGTATAAACAGGGTCTTAGTATTATAGTAAAAGAAAAATTTGCCTCTAGAAACCGCAAATCTCAGAAAAATTCTTAATCAAAGATTTTTTGTAAAAAAAACAAGAATTTTTTTTTTTCTAACGCTTCTAAAGTATAGTTTTCTTTGTTTTAGGGTCATCAAATTACTCTGGCGTGAATGTAGTGACAAAAAAAATTTATTTGACCTAATTCAGGGACAAAACTAACCCTCTTTTGATGAGAAATTGGATTATTTAGAGAATTACTTGCTGACGCGCTATGGTGATACAGAAGACAATAAAACAACTCTTAAGCATAAATTTTCATACGTTAAATCACAAATGAAACAAAGACAGTTGAAGGCACATAAAAATAAAGAGTTTTCGAAAAAATAATAGTCCATGCTTAGGTGGAACCTTTGAGATTCCGCTTGAAACAAAGTGCAACTTAGAGAAGCGAAGAGTGCAACTTAGATATTTTTCATAGATTATTATCATCAGATCCATTGTTAAGTAGTTTGAGGCCAATCAGGAAAACCTCACATAAATCTTTTTTAAGCGAAACTATTGCAATGTTGTTGCCTGGGGATCCAAATGAGACCGAAAATAAAATATAGGACTCCGACACATCTTTTTTTTTTTTTTTAATTTTTACTTTTTATAACATTTTCATTTCATGTTATCGTTTTTGCTATTATTATTTTTTTGTTCTATTTAAAACAAATGTTTTTTTTTTTTTAATTTTATTTATTTTTTGTTTTTTATGATATATATATGGATTTTTTTAGAATATTTAATTTTTTTTACTAATTACAGTGTTTCATTTTATAATAACCTCTTTTAATTACTAAAACCCCATTTAAAAGCTGTTAACACAGTAAAATGTTTTTGGCCGCCTAAATTCGCGAAATCTACCTATGTGCAGCGACTAATTTGAGACCGAGGACGTACATAATTATAAAAGTGAAAATTTTAGAAAATTGGTTTTAATACGATGGAAGCTAAATTGGATACAGATATTTATCTAAAATTTAGCAGGAAAACAACTCATTTCAAGTATTCTAGAATCATTTTAAGCTTTCACTCTTTATCAGGACTTCTGTCCTAAAACCTAACAGAAGAAAAATTGTTTCTAAAGTGGTTTAATTGTATGTAACGTAATAAAAACTTTGAATGGAGAACTGAAAAGGACACGTAATTCTTACTAAATGTATGCAATTAACCTTCTCCTTTTATACTACTATCTTTCAGAATATTGAGTTGAAAGATTACTCTCTTTTTGCAAAAAGTTGCAGAAAGAATTCAAATGATTAACCAACAATTATTTTCATTAGTACTATTGGCTTAAAATTCAGCTTTATTGAGTGTTTCGTATATAGCATGGGGAAAGAGAAGAATATCTCGCGTATATTAGAGTACTTTTGGAACTTGGATGTCATTTAGCTTTTTATACGCATAACAAGAATCTTACAATTGCATGACGTTACAGAATAAGCTTTGAAACGACTACGTTTTATTAATTTATCTTAAATTTTATCGATTGAAAAACCCTTGCATTTGTTTATATACGAGATGAAAGGCAGATTATTTCTGTACGAATGTAATTGAGAAAAAAATTAATTTGAACGGCTTTAGCCAGACATTTGATAAAAACATGCGTGGCCTTATTAGCGTTCATTTATGTTTGGTTTGAAAGGAAGAGACATTCTTAGATTAACTCGACGCCAATAATTCGTATTACACAGCAGTCTTACTTTAAAAAAACGTAACGACTTCACTACCCCCATTTTTAAAATATAAAATCTTGAAGTACTAGTCGATCGGAAACTTATTTTAACCAGACTAATTCCGGCAATCCACAATCAGAAATTCTAAATAAAATTTTATTTTATTAGTCGATAGATATTAATTTACATATATAATGTATTCTTCAATGCGTTCTTTAGTTTTATTAGGTACAATTTTGTACCAGTCATGATACAAGAAAATTTAAAATCCCTTTATTCCATTATGTCTCATTTATTTCTTTAATAAATCCATAATAATGACCAGACGTGAAAAAGTATTCATCTAATACCAACTTGAGTGAAAAGGGAATGATAATGAATAACAAATATAATAGGATTATTTTTTTCCTGTATGATACTTAAAGAATTACTTACATATGCCATTACCATGCTCGCCGTCATGGACATTTATGTTCATGAAACGTTTCCTAAAAGCAACGTCCAATGTTCCAATCCTGTTCCTTTGATTCTTCCTCTTTTCTAGATTTTGAATTGTCTTTCTTCGAGCTAACCTATCTCCATACAACGATTCTTCACTTTTTTCATCATCATCTATTCCTCTGAGTCTCTGAAGTTGCTTAGCTATTTGAACAGCATTTTTATCGATGAAAGCATCATCGCTAATATCATCGACCTTTTGATTGAAACACGTAAGCTCTATGGAAGCCATGATGTGGGACAAAGTTCCAAACCGATGGAACAACATAGCCACAAACTGAATGACAAGAATCAAAGCAAAGAAGACTGCAAACACCAATCCAATGGGTTCCAGCTCCAGATATTCTTTATCTATTCTCACTTCACTAGTTTCCGGAATGTAAGTGATGTTTGTTTTCACGCCCAGGGGCCAATCGAGATGAAGTTGATCCTTGTTAAGTTGCAGAAGAAATACAATTAGAATAAACAGCGCGTTAAACATAAAGAAAGCAAATACAACTTTGTTTCTCAATTCTTTCAACTCTGATGCCACTCTTGCTTGATGTTCTTTGTTTTGCTCAATAGGAAACAAGTACTTGTCGATTAGATCATTCCAAAACGTTATTTCAGCAGTTGGAAGATACTCCACTTCGCCACGCTTCAGATCTTTATCTTCAATCCAATATGGATTAATTAAATCATCTCTTTCTTGCTTAGGTTCTAAAAAAGAGAAGCAGTTTTTAAGCAAGCTTTAAAATAAAGTGTCTTTTGAAAAATGTTAGAAGAGAAATTACGCAGTCGAAACTTGAATGTATTTAAACTACCCATTCAAAAACCTTTACCTTGAAAATCTAATACCAGTTGTGAATGTTTGCATTTAGTTGACTTGAAGCATTAAAAGCTCTCAAACTTACTTTTTGTAATCTTAGATTTTAGTATTTTTGCACAGTTTAGAGTAAATATTTATAGGTTTAATTTTTTAAAGATTTAATAACTTGAGAATAGCTCAATAACATTCAATTGATTATCTCATCGCTTTGAAATAACATTTTTTCAATCAAAAATTCTTCAAGGACGACATTGTATTGTTTTATATTTTGTGAATACCTTAAACTATATATACAGGAGGATACATTCTTTTTGATCCGTTAGGGTATTTTAAAATCAAATCGCAAGCTATAACTGTTCATACGGATTTATCTGTTATTTTATTTAAATTCTACCTTTTAATGCGTTAGCTGCCACCCGTCAATTACCGTTGACTGATTCTCAACTCTCCGTTTAGGCCTTGTTAGTCATTTGTAAGAGATACTACACTTTTCTTTGAGGTCGTATGTTTCAACGGCGGGTGAAAGTATAAAATGCGATATGAAGCTATAACATACATTTGGCAACGGACTGCTTATATATTGCTTGTGGTTCTGCCTTTGCCTTACCTTATAAGCCGTAAGTTAATGAATATAACATACATTGTTAGTACAGTAACACTTTGTTACGTCGTGTCTCGTTATATTTCTTATTCCGATCTATTGCACTTTTTTGGTGTCTTTCGAAAAAATAAAAATAGATGCAACCTTGCTTTAAATTTGGGACTACCGAAGTAAACATTTTGTATTTCTCTGAAAAATTCTGTCTTTAAAATGAATAAACAAAACTGGTGTTTTTTTATTTACCAAACATCGCAACTGTTTAAGCTGCGAAATTCGATCCTCATTTCATCGAAAGACAATTGAAAAGAGTATCTTTTAATCTTAAAGAAAAATTGTATAAGCATTTTTTTCTATAGTTTGTATTGTGAAAGTAAATCCTAATATGATTAATGTTTTTTGTTTAATGTATATATACTTATTTATATGTTAAATGATACACTTTTTATGACCTCTGTTATATCGTGATTTCGGATTTATTGCGCTTTTGCGTTACGTTGTCTCTCGAGAAACTCTATACAACGAGGGGTTACTGATTTCAGGATGGTATCAGTAATGCACTTAAATATTTTTTATTGAAAATTTTAGTGGACTTCTATGAAACAAAGGTTTCAAAAAACTACTCAATACATTCGTACTGCGCAGTGTGCACTTGACCTGCACTTGACTTGGTTTTCCAATAGATCAGAGCGGTAGTTTACGTGCTAATATTTAAAAAATATTTCATGACGTAAGTTTAAAATATAACTTACCAAGACCTTCGCTCGGAGAAATATCAGATCCAGAATCAAATTCTGCTTCATCATCATCATTCTCATTTACCACAGATAATCCAGCTTCTGAAGCAGCTCTAACGGAACCTCGACCACCAACCGAAGTCTTCCTTCCTCTGAATGGAATAGCGTGAGACAGTTCCAGTTGTCTTTCCAAGCTGGAAATTTTCTTGTTCATCTGCTCCAATTGATCTCCGATTTTCATCAAATGCATTTTGTCTTCATTAGATTTTGGGTACGTACAAAGCATGCAGGTAAACAAATTAGCAAGGCTTAATGTTATGCTGCCTTCTTCGTTTCCGGCCCCTCCTAAGCCCAAGAAAGATAACAAATCGGGATTGCGCTTTTTCTTAAGTAACTCTTCTTGTTCTTTTCTTTCTTCTTCTAACTCTTTCTTTGTTTTCTTAGTTTGAACTTCTCGTGTTCCCCAAGTGACGACGTTCAAATTCACGAGAGAGTAAATTATGAGCAAAAGATACATAGATGGAATGCTGAGGAAGTAGAGTAATCCGGGAACTACACACCAAAACTCCTAAAAGGAAAAAAAAATTATTTTACATGGACGAAAACAGCAAAATTGATTGCAAAAATTTAAACTATCAAATCTATCTTTGGCAAAAATGTAACTACTATTTGAATTAGAAATTTTTTTCTTTCCCATTTCAGTTGTATTTTCGAATGATTAAGCATATATTCTGATATTTTTCTAATGAGCACTATTTTTAATGTTTCTCCTTTACAGCATATCGACAGGGCACCAAAAAGTTTTCGTAAATGTGGGATTGTTCAACTAAATAAATATCTAAATATTTCGGACCAATTTTTTTATTTATCTGTATAGTGGTATTCTGATAACTTGAAACTTTATTTTGTCTACGTAAACTTGTTTTTTGGGAAGTTCAGCAATACATGAACGTGTTGGTATGGGTTTGAATTTGAATACTTTTGTAAAACTACTACGAAAGTACAACTACTCAAGTCTGTGTTAGTCACCCTTTCTTTGTTGCCCCAAAAGTACACATTGCTTAGGCCAAGCTTAACTTATAAAAAGTACTCAATGCAGGAATAATTTCTTACTGTTCGTAGATTCTGAAGTACAATCCTAGAACAGGCGGCAGTTTACGGAAATACCGTAGTTAAACGTGTCCAGTTGTTGTTTAGCAGATTAAACTTAAAACAATTTTAGACACCGATTTCTTTCGGCTTTTTTATTTATTTTACTTTTTGAATTACAAACTGCAGAAATAACTATTCTTTTGCATTTTGAATATTCCAAATCAAAAAAAGATAGCTGAAAACTTTATTATTTAAGACTTAAGGGGAAGGGGGGGGGGTGCTCAATATGTCTTTGTACATAGTGATCAAACTTTAAAGTAGTGTGGATGAGACTAAGACAACATTTTCAGATGAGACTCTAGGAAAACAAAATCTTGTTGTTAAAGAGCTCAGAGCAGGTAAGGTCTCCTACCAACTTTAAATCATTCAAAGAATTAACCCTTCCCCCCTCCCCAGAAAATTTAAACACTGCAGCTTGCACTTTATTCGCTCCCCTTTCCTGTCATTTGTAGGTCCCATGAGAAGCGCTTTCCTATAGTCATGGTTAGTGGCGTTCAGTAAGGGAGGTTCAATGCATTCCCGTCATCTAAGCTCATCATTTAGGGGGTTATGGTGGGGATGGGGTCAATTGACCCTCCTGACTTTGGGAAATCAATGTACTTGCATGTAAGTAGGTGTGGTTTCTGTTTTTTTGAGGAAAATTACATTGAGTAAACACCCTTTGCCCTTCTCTAAAAAAAGTTTGAAATGACGGCCCTGGTTCAATTAAAAAAATTTTTTTTTTTTACATTTCTTAAAATTACAAATTTTGGTAAAATTTTTGACTTAGCAGCAAGTTTTGAAAAATACAGAGACAACAAATTGTAACGAATGATCAGCAAATCAGTGCAGTATCAATTGTCACCCGCCAGATTCTGATCGGACAATTGAGTAGGAAAGCCTTAATTTTAATTGCCTAAATCACAATGGAATACTAGCCTCAATTCACTTTTTTGAATTTATTGCAATGTTTTGAATGAAATCGGATGAACTAGAATCGGTGCTAACACATTGATTAAGTTTGATGTAAATCATACAAACCATTTTTCTCTAAAAAACATTTTGATAGTAGCCCCTCGTTATATCGCGCTTTTCGGGGGACAAGAAAAAGGCGCGATATATCCGAAAGCGCGATATAACCGAAGTCATTAAAAATAGTTTTCTATCCAGCATACAAGTAAATTATACGTGCACATACATAAAAATTCATTTATTCGAACTTTAGATTTTTTTTTTCAGTCAAAAGTAACAAAAAAATATTCCTTACCGCAGTTGTTGTTACAGTGTGCAGGTCTTAAAAAATATGTATACAGACATCAAATTAAGCTATTGTTTTGGTGAAATAAGAATCCAAAGTCGTTTGCCGGGATTTATCCTTCAACACTTGTCTCCCACTTGCAATTAAAGAGCGGAAATGAATTAACCGCATTGCAGTTATGTGATCAGAGTTTGATTGTTCGAATGCGGTGTACGTTTTCTCGAGCATGTCTACAACTTCTTTCATGCTGGCAGTTGCATATGAGGGCACTTCATCTTCATCTTCACTGCAAGTATCAGTCCTGGGTTTTTCGTTCGTCAATTCTACAATGATATCTGCATCGGAGAATGTTTCGAAAGTAGGTTCATCATCATCAATATGAACCCATTGTTGAAGTTCATCTTCAGCAACTGATAAACCCAGTAACTTCGCTGGTTCTACTAACCCATCCAGATATTCATCTGTCTGTATAGATTGCTTTTCTTTCTCTTCATTTGTGATGGTCGACCAATATTTTGAAATAGTCAATGGCTCCATTACTGCCCATGCTTCTTGTGCAATGTACATTGCGTCTTTTAAATTCATTTTTTTCAATGAGGCTGGACAAAATATTTTGGGAGACAAAAGAAAAGAGCGATATAACGAGACGCGATATAACGAGGGGCTACTGTATTGTAAATTGTGTATCATTTTATCAAACATGTTGTGAAGTAACCAACGTGAAAACTATGCAAAGAAAAAAAATCTTGCCTTTGAGGAGAGAAATATAACATTGCGCTGCTCAAAAATTTCTTAGTTCCGTTTTATATGTGGCTAGAGTTAGAGTCATTGTCATTTACCCTCGCTCGAACCCCGACTACCTTTGCTCTATTCCCGGCATATAGTTAATGAAAAGATCCTATAATTTCTTTGTGGTATATGACAATCCTAAGGTGGGACAATGAAAAGTGGGAATTTGTCCTTGACAATTTCGTTTAATACAAAATCTATGCTTAGTAAGTAAGAAAATTGACTAGTTATATATATTAACAAAAATTTTTACTTACTGTAATAAAACATCTTGAGGTATCAATAATTAACTTCGTGTGTTAACTGCACAAAGTTGATTTTAGGGTTTTCTAGTCCGATTTTATTCAAACATTACTATTGTGACAGAGATATGTATATATTATCTCCAATAATGCCGAATCTCCCATTTTGGGACCATACTATATCTCTTCACTACAGGCCCGTCATTTCAACTTTTTTCAGGGGGGGGGGCAAAGGGGGCAAACACAATGTAATTTCATCGGAAAACAGCAAAAAACGCGCCCACTTTTTTGCAAATACATTGATTTCTCAAAGTCAGAGAGGGACAATTGACCCCCCCCCCTGCCCTACCCAAATGACGATCCTGCTTGACTAAATAAATATTTGAAAAAAAAAAGCTACATATGGTTAAAGATGTGTAATGCTCATCGACACATACCAAAATTAAAATATTCTCAATGTGGTTCATACAGAATTTTACAAAAGACGAAGTCCTTAGGGACCCTATACTTTTTTTAGATGTTTTAGAAATTTTTGGTTTTATGGGGGTTGTCTAGCCCAGCTAGACAACCTGAGATAAGTAAGAAGAAGACAGAATGGTGTGGTTCAATGTAAAATATATAAAAATGTATATAACATGCGCTATATGTTTGTAATGTAACTATCCTTAAAAATAAGATCGGAAAGTTATGACTGCATGACAAGAGCCAAATTAAAACGTCTTTAACAAAAAATATGACTGTGAATGCTTTTAGTTTTATTACTGTAATGTAGCAAACTTCAAAACTTGTTTTAATTCTTTTCTCAATTCACGAAATTACTCAAAAAAGACAATATTTCTTGCCTTTAGCAACGCAACTCGCGTTTTGCTCTTGAAAATTAATATACACTCCTCAGTAAAATTTAAAGTCTTTAGAGTATTTTATAAATCATGTCGTAAAGCATTTGTCCGACAGAAAAATGTATTCTAAAATTGTGCTTCTGCATATTTTGCTTTTACTTTTAGCACTAATTTAGAATTAATTATTTATAAAAGAAAAATGTGTATATTTTTTTCAACATGAAGATTGCTGTCAGTAATCATGAGATTGCAAAATTGTATCGAAGCAAGAAAACTTTCATTTAGATATAATAAGTTTAATTTCACCTTTTAGGTTTTTATAATATGTTACATTAAAAAAAGTTTCTGTATTTTTTTATCTTGCATTTTCAAGCGAAAAAGTCAAGCAACGTTGTTGTGATATTTACTTATCATCTTAAGCTTATTAATTTAACAAGCTATACGCTGGAGCATTTCAAGTCTAAAATGTATTTTAATTATTTCATTTTGAAAAATCTTTCTGCCTTTAATGTACTTTAATTCTTTATTTGAAGGGTCAGGGGGGAAAAAAGATGAAGGTCACTTTTTCGTCAATTTTGATATTAGCGCTATCTAGGGGCTATGAAGGACTAGTATCATCTGGTTGAACAACAAGGGGGGGGGGGGAGATGAGAAGCGACCGAAATGTGCATGAAAACTCGAAAAACTACCTAAGGAGCTACGAGAAATCAAACTTTGTTCTTCGTTTTTCTCGAAATCGCTTTTCGGTCACTTTCATCTCCCCCCCCCCCCGGCCCTTCAGTTACATTTTTTTTTAAATGCGGGAGTGACATTTCTACATGTCACAGTATACTGAGCATACATATATGAGCGGTATACTCGAAAGTAAAAGAGTGAAGCGTGTTTCGGCTGCAGCAGCGCCCCTCCATAAATATTTGAAATATTTTTCAAAAATGTATTTTGACATTATTCTTTCAGTAATTATTCTCATCTGTTTATCCACTTAGATGTAAAGCAGAAAACTGTTTGTAATTAAAAATTAAAAAGAATGACAGTTTAATCATCATCAATTTTCTTTGTTAAATTATTGCGTGATAAATTTAAACTTGCACACAAATTGTGAAAATGTGAATTTTTTTAGTTTTCTTCCTCCAAAAAGCAAAAATAATTATTATAATAATTAATAAAAAAAAAAACTTGCATCAACATTCCAACATAAGTATAAAGTAATGAAAGAAACACGACAAAAGCACTAGGGCAATAGCGAAAAATACGGGAGTGCCCGAAACGGGACAGTGATTTTAGGTGGCAGCTTACTAAAACTATGCCTACTGCAATTAATAAACAGAAGGACAGAGGAGGAGGTACCGTGTAATTTATAAGTGTTAAAAGTTGTAACAGAAAAATTTTCATCTGTAGGAAAAGGCAAAATTAAATTTCGACAAAAATTCTCCCCAGTATGAAATTTTACAAACCACCAAATAAAATAACATGTTTTAAAAATAATTTTCAAACGTTCTTGGTTTCAAGCAGATTTTTTTTAGTTTACAACTGCTTTTATTAAATTCAAGAATAGTACTATGGGACTGGGAGGCTATTAATCAAATTTACACTTCCAAATTACACAACTTAACATGGCGTTGTTACGCAAATTTTAAATTAAAATTTATTTTGTATTATAAGCAAACAACGTTTTATGCAAAAAGTTGTTTCCCTTATCCTTGATAGTGCAACAACCCATGCATTTTTTGTTTTCAAACAATTTTGAGGTGGATTCATCCAAGGACGAATACAAACAATCAAATTTATTCTAAGAATACAGTCAGTATGAATTGCTTTCGGTAATTTTCTACTGCCATCTCGTTATTATAAAGGAACAGAAGAATCGAAGAATTTAGCCCTAAGAAATAGAAAGAAAAGATAAGGATAACGTTATACTTTTACCTTATCGAATGCTCAATGCTGAAACACCTTTGAAAAGTTGAGTTTATCCTTTGCTCAGTTACAACAAAACAGAAAATAATAATAATGAGTTTTATAAATATTTTCATTTTTTCAGTCATTTAACTAAATAATAAAATGGTTGTCAATAAATCTACTGATTGGTTGTACTAATTAAAGCATTTAAAACGGAATTGCATTTTGATATTCGCTTTCGCACGCGTGATGATCAATGATTTGCATTTCGCATCATCAAATACAATGTACTTAAGAGCAGGGGCGGCATTTCAACATTTCGTTTGAGGGGGCGAGTTTGTTAAATATGAAGCACCTCAGTACTCATCCTAAAATACATATTAGTTAAAAGAAAGATTTCTTAAACTGGATTTAATATTAAGAAAAATTGGAGTTATTAAAGCAATTTAAATTTTTATGACCAAACTTTAAAATTATTTTGTTATTAGTTATCAAAAATGTTGTGATTCGAAATTAGTTTTTAACTTATAGTCAAGTTTTAATCTGCAATGTTTGTAGGCAAGAAGATTTTTTTCCATCGATTTCCAGTGTCTTGTGCTATTTTACAAACAACGAAAGTGGAAAATCCTTTCTTGTCCGGTTATACTTGTTTCAGAGCATTTTTTGCAGATTCCTCTGTTATGAGAAATAGTCTTGAGAATATGTTTATGGATGAGTTTTATCAATATTTGTTGAAGATTGACAATCTTTTTTAGTTCCTTTTTGATCGTTGATTTGTGTAAAACATAAGTTGAATTTACCCGTATTTTAACATTCTGCAAAAAATATTTGGGGGTGCGATCGCCCCCTCTTGCCCCTCTTATTTGCCGCCCCTGCTTAAGAGTGGTAATTTAAACACAGGAGTTAAAAATATGGCAAAATCAGCATTTTCTATTTCTTAGTAGCGACTTTAATTATAAAACATAATAAACAATTGTTAGAAAGGGTTGGCTTTCAAACAGTAAATCACTGTTATTCTGTACTCTTTGTGACACAAAAAAATTGAATTAAAACACAACATGAATAATAAATAAGTTTTTCTGCGGATATTTACACAAATAGCTCCGGAATATTCACTAAACTTCCTTTGATCCCCCCCCCCCCCCAAGTCATAAATGGTAAAGTTTATAATTAAAAGAAGAAAAAATTTTTTAAATAGTCATTGTTTTTTAGATCATGATTTTACTTTTATTTGTCCAAGAATTTTTGCATTTATTTTTTACATTGTAAATTATCTCGACACAGATAGGAAGTAAAATGAGCATTCATATTATTCCAAATTTTTGTGACTACCTCCCGAGAAAGAAAAATTACTACATTTGTAATCGAAACAAATAAACACTTACGTAAACAAGTATCTTCGTTTATCTTTCATGTAAATCCGATTAATAAATGGCATTCTAAACTAAAAGAATAATATTTCCAGATTCCGAATTTTTTTTCTTTTTTTCAAATTATTCCTCTCAGAGCTGATGGGACACTTTTATGGGCCAATATAAGGGAAATAAATGAGGGATAATCAACCAAACTTGATGAGACGGCTTGTAAAAGCGGAGCTCTCGGGAGTGTCCACTCGCCCGAAGCACATAAGCGTTAAGGTGACAGCTTCACCACGCCTACTGTAATTAGTGTTTAGAAAACGAGCAGCGCTGATCAACGGGGGGTCAAGACTTGGACGATTCCACTTTCCAAATCGCTCAATGGAAAAACTCAGGACTTACGGTAGAAAAATTTTCCTCCCTTCTCGGTCCTAAAGAGTTAAATCTCAGTTTAGGTTACACTCCCTCTTGGAGGAGGTGCACCATCGCCCTTATGGAGGATTGGTCACCGCTGTTTACCTTTAACATTCTTCAGAACGAATAGAATGTCACCTGTTCTGATAAAAACACCTGCTTGTGAACAACAAAAGAGAGCTTACTATGTTCTAATACAAAGGGGGTTGATCTTCAACAGTAAAGAAAAGAGAGGGGAGTGTTTATTCATGCAAAATGGTGAAGGACTTAACTCTTAAGGGACTCTCTCTATAATTTTCTCTTGATATTTTCTGCTAATCAGAAAGCGCCAAGTCTCCCAATTTGGGACCTGTGTAAATAAATAGCTATAAAAAATGTTTAAATTAATTTTCTTGTCCCCTGTTTGTTATAACTTGAAAAAATATTTTTTGCGACTTTTATTCAGTGTTTTTAAGCTTCTGGGCAATTCCACGTAACATGGGAATTTGGACTTAAAAAAAATATTGGAAAAATGTCTTGATTTTTTTTTATACATTCTCTATATTAATTGAAGTTTACAAGTTAGAATCTGGCAACTCCAGGTAAACCATTGTACTATGAACTCACATTCTCGTAAAAATCTCTCTCTGCTAAAAGCAATTTAAACGAGCAGATTTTATTGGTTTAGCCAGTTTCTACAATTTAATTACATTTTTTTGACAGATTTATTATGTAAGAACGCAATTATTAATAGTATATTTTGAAATTTCTTCTTAAAATAATTTTTTAAAGTTGATTTTAAACCATTAAATTCTATGTAAGGTGAGTCACGAAAATTTATAGCTTATAAATTAAATATTTTTTTACTGTTTATCCTGAATTCTTCTCCTGAAAAAAAGAAATGATAGATCAAATCATATTTTTTTTGCTTTTTTATTTAGAAAATAAACATATTTATATTTTAACGTGAGTCACGCAAAATTGAATTACAGCCAATACAACATACCATTAACTTCTCAATGGTATTTAATTTATCTGTGAAGGGGTGGTTTGTATAATAATTTGGAATGAACTAGCATTCAATGGTTAATTATTAATTTGATTTAAAAATAGCGCATTGTAATCGGGTCTGAGGTTACATACAAAATTTCAAAAAAATCCGATCAGAGGAAGTGGTTGGATATAGATACGGTTGGATATAAAACGACTCGCGTGGTTGAAAAAGCAGGAATGAATGTCCAAGCTTCCTGATTTCCCTGTCTTCCCGAAAAGCGGGCATCTTCACTAATTATTATCACCCATCAATCCTTGTAGTTGCGTTGCCACAGGGAATCGTACATCACTGTCAGTTGTCCAAAAAAGGCGAAGGCGCTTCGGTCCAGAAGAAAGACATCTTTGAGGTGGTCTCACACAGCACGTGCACTTACTTCCACGCCCATAGTTAATGAGTTTGTTTATTTTGGATATCATATTTAGCCGACGCAGCAAGACACTTAACTTTAAAATCAACTTTAATTTTTGAGAATTTTTCCACAATTGTTACTGACAAAGAAGTTTGAGCGTAACCAATAACTTTTATTCTTTAGCATAAGAAATTAACTATAAAGCATTTATTAATGACATAGAAAAAAATATCGAGGATAACGGAAGCTAAATTTAAGTTTTACGCGCAAGTGAGAAGCAATGAATGAGTAAGGGAAAAAATAGCACTTTTTAAAAATATATATTTTAAACATATAGTGGCATTATTCGAATCTTTTTTTTTTCAACGCGAAAAAAAAAAAAAAAAAAGTAAATTATAGTTTAAAAAAACTAAAAAAATACACTTTTGGAGTTAATCAAACTAACATGCACTTATACATCAAAATGAAACATATTTTAGCCTTTAGAGTTAATAATAGTATTAAATATACTACTTTTAAATTTGCTAAGAACGTGAACTTTTTCTTTTATTCAGAGTTACATACCAACAACTGAAACACTAATAATACATCAGCATGTGATACAGTTTAGCCTTCAGTTTTTATATTTACATTTGTAAAGAACGTGAATTTTATCTTTTATTTAGAGTTGCATACATACTGACAAACAAACCCACATGTAAAACTAATAAAAGCGTATTTAAAAGAAAATGCTTGAAAATTGCAGATATTAAAAATTTCCTTCGTTAGACGGTTAGTGACGATAGCCATAGAAGAGTATGTTTCCAAAATTTTCAAAACGCCCAAGTTAAAGTTTTATTTTATTTTATTTTTTTCTGGGGGAATTTCTTCAAACTAAATTTTAAAGTAATAAAATGAGTATACTTGCACTTGTAGTTGAAATTGATTTTTTCGCTTCACAACAAATCCTGATTGCCCTATTTACTCCTCGATTTGAAAGGCAACAGATTTTATCATTTTTTTGTACTGAGTCGTTACTAAAAATTTGAAACAGTAGGTTTTAAAAACATTTTTACTGCAATAACTTAAAATGCCAATTCTGTAAATTATTCACTGTCTGTGTAAGTATAACCATCGATCTGCTCAATTCTGGGTTATTGTGTGTTTCCGACATTGTATGACTGGCAAGTACTGTAAGGAATAATACGTTGGTCAGTAATATATTTTTAAAATTATTTAGTTTCTAGTGGTTACTAAGAGCAACTAAAGTGTTTACAAAACTCCTTACTGATGTTTTCTTCTTTTTTTATAAATTTTTGAAAAGGGCTAAATGCTCTTACTAATTATTTAACAATATTTTCTCTTTTTAAATGTTTTTTTTTTAATGCAAGAGGATTACTTTTAAGTTACGAAAACTCTGAAAACATATAGTTGGCAAGAAGGGGGGGGGGATATCTCCGTCAGGGGGCTCTTTTTTGAAAAAAAATTATTACCCTAGCAGCATCATCTCATCGGCCGATGATCGGCCTTTCATCGAAACCCGATGAAATTCTCATCGGCCGATGATCCAATATGTCTCATCGGCCAAGCAGAATCCGAGTAGCAAAATCCGATGAGAATACGATGAGATTTGGAGCAATTTACGAGCAGAACAGTCCCGTACCGAGAAATTTCATCGGGAAACTTAATCGGAAGGATATCGTTTTCCAATGGAATATAGCTCGGCTTATTTTCATCGGGAAAGTTGATCGGAAGGATATCGCTTTCCGATGAAAAGTAGCTCATCGAAAACCGTGCTCGGATACTGATCGGAACGATGTCATCGTGCGTTACAGGATCAGTTTACGAGGAGTTTGTTGATCAGCCGAGCAAAATCCGATGAGTTGATGTTACTTGGGTAAAGTACTTTACAAATAACAGTAAAACTTAAATATTTCAATTTTGCTGCACCGTTAGATATAGTGCGGAGCTGGTTAGTTGAGCTATCACGTTGATAATGTTTACCTGTATTTGGAAAAGGGGGCGGAAGGGGGTGGAGGGTCAACTAAAATCGGGCGCGTTATTCCTGCAAATTAAATGTGGAATACTTTTGCAAAATTGCAACGAAAGTACCCTATTTCAACTCGGCACCTCCCAATCACCCGTCTCTATTATCTGAAGGAAAGATAAACAAACGTCGTAGCTCAACTTATCACAGTCAGGGTCAGGGCCCTGCTCCACATCAACGTAAAACACGACCGAAACCGATGGCAGAAACCGAAAATCCGGGTACTTTCCATAGGAATACTATGTAATCCATTTTACGTTTCTGCTTTATTTTTCTGCTTTACGTCAATGTGGAGCAGGGTCCTTAGGCTATTCATAGCACAACTCACAAAAATCTATATTTATTTCTAACACTGAACTGAACTCTTTGAGATATCATGGTTAGAAATTTTTAACAATTGATGCGACACAAACACAAGATATCTTTTATTTCTGCAAATAGATCTTTTATCTGTACAGATAAATACATATGTAATATAAAATGTTACTTTGAAGGACTATGTTTTTAAGCTCAAAAGGCTATCTTTCTTCATTTTTACCCAAATTGTCCTCAAAAATGAAAAGGCAATAAATGCTGAAGGTAATTGTAAACATTAAAACTGGTTCAATCATTTTCCGAAAAGTTTTAAAAGTGAAGACACATTTCATAAAACATTAACCCCACCACAAGCTATTTTAATGTGGGATTTGGCAATACTTTTTTACAATGAGCTTTTATTAAGTTTTGTTAATTCTGAGAAATAATAAACGTAATCTAATCATGGAATTGTTGCAACCATATGTAATGTATGAAAATTCGTCATATTAGTGGGGGAGGGGACAGGTTTTAATCTGAATTCTGCATGGACTGCTTTCAGAAATAATATCTGTATCCTTAGCAAGATTTGTTTCAATATCTCAAGAGTATAGAAATATCCCACCTCCCCTCCTCTCAAAAAGCAGGGGCCTCAATATGAGGCTGAGCTTCTCCTACCTTCAGAAGTTAATCGAGCCCTGTATACACAGAAAATCTTAAAATAATTTTCGAACATTTTTTGAACTCGAACACTCGCCCCAAAATTTTTGAACACATTGAAGCACAGTTTTTTTACGAAGTTTACGGAGCAGTTATTGTTCTGAGAAGTATTTAGTTCAACAGTGGTTTACGATTAAAGTTTTTAGTCACGCATTTCAGAACATTTTTTAATCACTCACACTGTCTCCTATTTTTTACAACACTTCTAAGCAAATCACTATTTGCGTGTCTTTCTAAATGAAACACTTATGGAATACTTTTCTGTTCATAAATCCGTTGGTTTTTACAATACAGATACAGATACAGATCGTGTTTATTAATCGGTACAGAGCGTGAGCTCTTTTGCCGGGTATGAAGGTGGGGAGATTTGATTGGTTCAGACATTGAAGGTGTGAAGGGGGGGGAGGGGGGTAAAAAAGGAGTCTCTTCAGGGCCACACACTGTACAATATTTACAATACAAAATGAACAATGAAAAGGACTATGTACAAGATTACAATAATTTTTTGCTATCCATTTTATAGCAAATTCGACCTGTTAAAGATCTCAGCAGATGTGCTTAGATGCTTTCGTTGGTCAGATTTGCATAGCGCGCGTTGCTTTTGATATTCTATAACTGGAAAGAAATAAGTAGGTGCTTTTAAATACCAAAAATAAAATTAAGAAAATAAAGTTAATGGATGCAAAATAGTGCAAGTAATTCAATACGCATGATTCAAGGTTTGTTTCAACTCTGAAGCATATGTATGCAATTATTTGTGCGTTATTCAAGCTGTTTTGCATTATTTTAAATCAGTATACATTACGCATAAATTTATAAAAAACCAGAATAATGTTTGTTTAAAAAACATGGTATAAAAATTTGTGAAATTAAAAATGCCGGTAATTCAAACCCAACGCAATTTTATTGCAATGAATTCGTTTTCTCTCTTTTTTTGAGGAAACCACACGATCTGCAGTCATTAGCAGCTATCTTTTCATTCAATTGTTGCTATCACTTGCTCCGAGGCCAGCGGAGAGAAGAAAGAGTCGTCCGTAGGGGGTCTCACAGCAGGGGTCTTTTGCTACCAACCACCCCTATGTTCTCTTAAGTGGGCCGGATTCGGCCGGCCTCGGCTCTAAGCTACAAAGCCGGTATCGGCCGGAGCCGGCTTTAAAGAGTTAAAGTTTATATTATCCATAAAAAAAATGTCACTCGTTACTATGCATTGATTCAATTGCCTAGATTGAAAATTTCCTGAAGTATGTTTAAATCGGGTTCTTCGCCGACTATGTTAATACACACAAATTCAGCAAATAACTACCTTGTTTGAAATTGCAGTTCTGACTAGTTGTTGCAGACATTTGTGGAGTTTAATAAAGGCAAACAAAGATGCTCCCCCTCCCATACAAAAGAATTAAGTTATCTTCTTCAGTAATTGAAAATGTTTCGAACTTCCAATGAACAAACCGGAGGACAATATCTAACAACCTGCTATTTGATTGGAATAAACATGAAATGTCTATTTCGTTTATCCCACAGATATTTAGAATTAAGTATCTTAAAATTCCACCTCAGAAGGAGGTTTTCAAAATGACCCTGAAGTGCAGAGTGTAATGATAAATTTCATTTTAGGGGAGGCACTTAATATATATCAGAATCATTGATTACGCGCATTCAGCACTATTTTTAAGGAAAGGCTGTACATGAGGCATTTACTTGAGTTTAAACGCATTTCATGCACTTTTTATGCGTCAATTGAAATCAACAGAGACTCAATCAGTTCAAGGTGTCGGCAAACAAAAACATTTCAGACAGCATAAATATCTGCTCTCAGAGAGATTTTGTCCTTTAATGCTATAAAGTATCAATGTGACATTTTAAGTGAAACTGTAATTCAATCTACTTGAGCTTAACCAAGTTTTTAAGATACGGCTAATGGAAAGCTCACAGTGTAGCTATTTTACAAGAAAACTGAATTGTACTTACTAACTTTACGTTTGATAACGTTAGTTTATCGTTGCTTGTCATATCTAAAGCTTTAAAGCATATGTAATTCTATTTCAAGAAAAAAATATGAGACTGAATAACTTCATTATCAATCCAAGTGCGAGAAATACTGAACCATAAAATTATAAAATTGAAATATTTCGAATAAAATTGATAGGAAAATGCATTGCTAATAAACGCTGAAATTCAGTTCTTACTTGTGGATGTAGTAGGGCTGCTATAAAGAAACTTCCAGATAATGCTATTAGAAATATGGACGAGGGAGAACCCACGCCGTCTTCTGTTAGCTGAATGGAAGTACCAACCAATACAGCCATCATTAACAAAGCGTAAGCTGCACTCATAACTTGAGCCACCATGATCTAAAACAGGTCAAAATTCGTGTAGAAATTAAATCATGGATAAAAAAATAATTGGATACAATACTAAATACTCTAAATTAGAGGGGAGTATTTTTGCATAAACATTTAAATTATAAGTTAGATCAAAAGTTCAAAACATTCAAAACTTTGAAGAATGTAGAATTAGTTCACTGATTAACTACGTGGTTAATCAGTGAGCATTAAATTAACGAAGCATTGTGCCTTGAAGATTTTACCAATTCAAAATTTGCTTCAATTTTTTAAATCTATAATAGGACTAGCTCGACATAGTTTTTTTTTCTCAACGAAACTCAAATTATCGAGCTCATAAGATGAAAATTGGAAGCTAAATTGAATCTTAGATTTTGTTTGCTCAATGAAATTTTCTCATCTAATCCTTAAAAACATATTTGCACTGCTAAAAATTAGAAACTGCTGACAAAAAACTAACATACTTAGAATACACAAGAAATTCGAATTTGTGTCGATTGTTCTGATTCATTTTTTACTGAAGAAACATCCTTTTAAATCTAAAAAATATGCTTCATCTAACAGAAAGCTTAGAATTTTAGTCCATTGAATCAAAAATTATTTATGCTACCTTCGCTGCACAGTTGCATGTGCGGCATGCGTAACAGAACTCAATACAGCAGCATATAAGAAAGTAAATCTTAAAAATCACTTTCTAAAAATCAGAGTGCAATTTTTGTTCTATTTTTAGCACAACTGAAACAGATTTTTTTTCTCACTGCACGCACTTCTTTAATTTACAAACAGTTCTACATAACTTAGGTTGAACACAATAAGACTCGATATTTTCGAGACGACGTAAAAATCTTTACATATTATTCAGATATTGTCATCAATTTATGTAATGAAGCTCAATATCCTTACCTGAATATCATTTTTAAAGATGAAACAAACCAGCATAAAAAGTAATATAGGACATATGTTGTAGGTAAAAGAGTTCCAATTCGATATCTTAAAAGCAGCCACCATTGCACCCACCAACATCAGAAAGATCGTTCCTGGACCAAGTACCGTTCCAACCATCAACATCCCTTGATAAATTATGTACGGGACAGATATATTATCATTGATTGCTACTGTCGATTTATAATCAGACAGTAGATCCATTATATTAGCCATGGTTGATGGAGCCCATCTTCTACGTTGGGTGTAGAATTCTCCAAATCCTTCGGGGCAGTGAGTGTACGCATCAGATGCAGCACTGTACTCGACACGATAACCTCTTTGAAGGAGTAAAGTACATAACCAACGATCTTCACCTGGAAGTTAAAACATAGTTAAGCATTTTTTCGGGAAATTCAATGCACTGCAATTATGCAACAAAATCCAGCTTAAAAGAATTTAAAAACTTAATTACTTGAGGAATGTCTTGTGAATCTCAAAATTGTAAAGAGTGAGCCACCTGTTTTTGTTGACAGCAATTTGAGTTGATATATCGCACGCCGAGAATGAAAGGGGCACATTTCTTTTATTCTATGGAAATTCAATGCTAATCCAATTTAAAGAATGCTCCTTTCATTCTCTGTGTGCAATGTTATTCTCCGGCATTCTCCTTTAAACTTCCAGCCTTTTAAGGGCAAAGCCTCCAAACTGAGTTCGATTTTTCAATGGGGAAGAGTATTTGTTCCTCACCATCTGCCAGCCTAGTGCATTCTACTCTCATCAACTTTTTCAGGTGACACCACTTTCGACGTATAGCTACTGTCATTGGAGAGTCTTAACGCAGAGTGTCCCTCCAAATACAGGGAACTGAACTCGCTTGCGAAACAGCACTAGCAATTTGATTTTGCCGAGAGTACTCAAATCAATTAAATACTCAAGGGATATTTCGCTCACGGGCATACTCATACAACATGGATGCTAACGACTTACTAAATCTTAAAAATCCTATATCTGAATCTGGTTGGAAGAAGCATGCGTAATAAGCCAATAGTCACTACACTACTTTGCTCGCCAAAATGCATAAGTACAGCAATAGATTTATTTACATTTTTGGGCATATCTGGAGAGCCCTTATTTAACTCAGCGATGTCGAGAAATTAAACTTGTCCGGGAATAAATGATTGAGAAATGTTTCGAGGGACAATCAATGAGTCCTTAAAAATACAACTTCGTTTTCCTCAAGTCCCTACTGGAGTAAGGACAAGAGCCACTTTTATGTTTACATACAAAAGGGTAAAATAATACTTCAAAGATATCATCGCTGCTGTGATTTTAGATATTTCTACAAAATTAGAAAAATAGGCAAGTAGTCAGAAAACGGTCGAATTAGATTAATGGTATATGGCACAACTATTCCATGTTTGTGCAAACATCAAAATGGTATTGAAAACCCTAAAAATACCTTGTTGTAATTGTAGATATTGCCACAGAACTTGACCAAAAATAGGCTAGTAATAAAAAAACGCTTGAATTATAGATTAATGGTATATATAGCACAACTTTTCTTCCATATTTGTGCAAATATCAAAATTGGTATTGAAAATGCTAAAGATACCTTGATCGTACTGGACATAATGTCTTGCTTCATCAGATCGAGTTGTGTATTTCCTCATCACATTATCATCCATGAGTGCTTTTGCTCTAAACAAAGAGAAACAACCGGGACTGCAAAGCACACATCCAATCATATGTTCAGTAGCCTTTTGAAGCCAATGTCCTATGGCGTATTCAAATTTCTGATACCATACCATGGGACCTGGAAGTTTTTAAAAAATTGTAAAAAGCAAATAACATCAAAATAATAACTAAACAACTGACGCTTTGTAAATGAATTCTAACTTATACAAAAATTAAAAAGAAATGATTGTTCTATGGCTACAGAGTACTAAGAGATGCGTGTAGTTCTTGTCCTGCGCATCATTTACTAAGGGGCATATTCATCACTAACACGAAACATTGAAATTATAACACTATTCATCATCACTAATCTCTAATTCTATCAATAGTTCATTAATAAATTACCTTCTAGACAGGGTATAGGTAATTTTTGAACCCTCAGAGCCAGACTAACGCAAGTCCATTTTCGTTACTTTTCAGGAGAGTGCGAGAACTCTTATCTAATGCATACAAACTCACGCTCTTTCAACGCTGCCAAATAATTGAAGGAATTTCTTTGATAGAATAACGTTCTCATGGGTCGATGCGGAGTAAGATTCTACATACATCGCATTAATAACGCTAAAATCGCCATTTTTGGATTCGCTCAAGTCTGGCTATAGGATAGACTTCTGGCCACATTATTGGTATATAGAATTCGATTGAATCGACCACGATCGTTTGTATTACAGATGAATGTGCCTCTACATCGCGGCGAGTAGTGATTGTCTGCAAACAATTTTGAAACAATTATTTTTTTATTACAACTACCTTACTTTATACCGGATGCAATGATTGGTTTAAACCCTAAAATTGTCTTCATGAAGAAATTTCCATTTTTCCTTTCAAATAAATTTTAAAAATTAAGCAGAGTTTTTTTCTCAGCACATCGTGTGCGTATGAATTTCGGCTAATTAGTTAAATAAACTTGCATATGCTAGATTTAGAAATTTTTTAAAGAGAGTTTAGCATTCGAATCCAACTTCAAATGAATTCCATACGTGTTTCTAGAAGTGGAATATTGCAAAGAAAAATTTTACCGCTGGAAAACTTTTAGGGAGTGGGGACTCCATCATACAATTTTCTAGTAAAGATAATCTTAAGTAATGCAGTAACGTTGCTTAAGCTGTATAGGCTGATAGAGAATTAAGTAATTGCATTTTCCTAGAAGTTGTTTTCTTTTACAGCGCAGAGAAAGGGCGAAATTGTTCAGAAGATTATGCAGTAATTACCAAGATAAGTAACTTCAGTGTACAAGTGGATTTCACTTGTTCATGGATGGAGAGCTGTGTATTCAACGCAACTCTTGCTCTGGATATTCGTCAACTCCACAAACAAGATGTGCTTCAAAATCGACAAAGGACTTTTTGAAAAAATTCTGAACTATCATAGAGCTCCATTCAGCAAATAATAATGCATAGTTTCGGGATGAGATGGATCGCTTCGCAATTTCTTGCTTGCAGCCATCTCAGTGCACCCTTTAGACAAAACATGATTTCCTTTCCTCACGCCCTTTTTTACGTGAATCTCGCTATGCACGACTTCACGACTTTGTTTCCATGAATGAAGAACATCAAAGGATTGATTCCTGTTATAGAAGAGGCGAAGAAAAACAGGGGAGGAGCTATGAACCGTCAAAATGAATAGGAATTGAAAAGTGTTTCCAAGAATGCATTCTCAGATTAAACAAATTTATTATTAAGCTCAGTAGGCAGTGCTTTGAAAGTAATACGGCAGTTTAAGCAATAGGTTTTTCAAAAAGAAAAAACCTTGTATAGGGAAAGTCGGAATGCCGCTCACTTAAGGAAAAACCATGAACAACTAGTCAAGTTTTTAACAAAAAAATCAATTATTTTTTCGAAGTTTAGCTAGAAAACCTTCAAAACAGTTTTCAATCAACAAATTTGCAAAAAATTTCAGGATTTTATATTCAGTTATTTATCTACATCATTCATTGATCGGTAATTTTAGATGTTCTAGAATGTTATGATAAAACTGCAAATTTACCGGTTACGTGAGGTCATGAAAACATTTCAATGACTACATCCTTACTATAAATTTATAATGTTAGCTATATAGTGGTACCAACTTTAAGTTAATTTCTGTTTAAAGATATTCAGATAAGACATTACACATCAGCTCGTTATTATTTTCTAATTGTACGCACTCTTTTTACAACCTAAATAGCTTCATCTCTACAGTAAGAAAAAGGTTCTTACAAACCTAGAACAGGTAAGTGGTTTTTATTGCATTTGATTTTACTCTGCTTCAAGAAAAGTTAACCCATTACCTGAACCAACTGGATGAATGCGCCCACAAGCAGCTCCAAGGTTTCTGTTCTTTTTCATGAGATCCACAAGAAGTTGCACAGCGTGAGGTCTAAAATTAATGTCGCCATCCAATGCCAGAACAAATGTGTTCTCCGCCATCGTTGCTTTTCGGTTGACATCAATGGGCAATTCCATGAGCCGGTGGCCAAGTAAATAGTACATGTACATTACCTAAAACAATTAGAATAAATCACCAAAAAGTTGTCTTACGTTTCTTAAAACAAATTTTGGAATGCTTATTGGTGATTAGATAAGTTACATGTTGCTGTTGTTGTCTTGTGCCAGCCAGGCTAGCAATTTGGGGTGCGCTGCTTCACTTTTGCAACTGTATCGTAATTTGGTGTGAAATCCGACTTCCACAGTACACGCATGCCATAGATACGCGTTTGTAGGGTAGGCAACCTTTCACAGCACAACAACGCATTCACACAAAGAAAGGACAAGGACATGAGAGAGAAGCCCAGGCTGGGATTTGAACCCGGGATCACGCCATCCATCCGTGGCAGACTGCTCTGACCACTAAACAAGGTGGTCTGCAGATAAGTCATATTTACATATGAAGAGCCAGGGGGAAAAAAGATTAAAAGCAATTTTTCGTCAATTTTGAGATATTAGCACTATCTAGGGACTATGAAGGAGTACTATCATCTGGTAGTACTACAAAGGGGAATAAAAGATGAGAATCTACCGAAATGTGCATGAAAACTATCAACTACACAAGGAGTTATCAGAAATTAAACTTTGTTCTTCGTTTTTCTCGAAATCGCTTTTTGGTCACTTTCATCTTTCCCCCCCTGGCCCTTCATATGTTATAACGATTTACATTTACATATGTCATGACATACTAAATCTTTTATATTATTTAAAATGCTTAAATAAGCTAAGTACCTGACTCCATCGCTTTCGATGACGTATTTTAGCTTTGTCTTTCAAATGGGCGATACATTTGTTCTTTCCGGGCATTATCCAAACCAATCGGCCTCCATAAGGAGTAGGAATTTTCTTGGGAGGCTTCAGACGAATATTGCACTGATGAACATTACTGAGAAGATAAATATCAAAATATATATGCACTAAAAATAGACAAAACATTTCTAATAAACATTTTTATAAACAAAATGTGCAGAGTGAATCTGAAAAGTGGATGAAACTTTAAACGGGGATAGGTTACTTCTAAACGATATGGAATTTCATATCATTACAGGGTCGCAAATTCTTTCTGCAGGTTCTTAAGTTTTCGCTTTAGGAACTGAATGCATAGTTCTGGAACAAGAGAGAAAGCAGGAAATATTGTTATCCGCTACTTCTTATGAATTACATCTTACTCGTTTATCTAAAATGCGAAAATCTGAAATCAACCATCGTCAATCAATGTCCCATTCAAACAGAAAAAGTTCCATCAACATTTCACAATATAACATTGACTCCCCCTCCCTCCCCTCCCCTCCCAGACGTACTTCCGACGGTGGGAGGGGGTGCGGTCAACAAAGTTATTGATTTTTAATCTTACTTTTCTATGAATTTACATTTATTAATATTTTGACACTATCAAACTGTCATATGAATTTAGAACCTCTCAATAAGGGATAGTGGGGACTGGATTTTTTGCTCTTTAACCTGTTAACCGGGGAATTAGCTATTGCTCAACTCGTTTCACAATGGGGACTTTTTTTTCGCAGCGATAAGTAATATCACACCTCAAATGATAAATCACACCTCAGTAAGTAATATCACACCTCAAATAGTAACCAAAAAGTACTTAAGTCAAATTTATTACTAATAAAAATATATAAAACACTGAAATTCACAATAAGAATATTCAAACGAGAAAGTTATTACTAACATGTAAGATACTGAAATGCAGACTAAAATGAATCCAAATTGTGGCAGCTCAAAGTATAGATCATGCAGCGCCCGTTTTCCCGTTAATAGCGCTCAAGTTACAGATTACAAGAACATGAAAATTCATGACGCATCGACAATATGATGGCACATATATAACCACTCAAAGATTTAATAGATAAGAACAACGTAGAACGTGATGCGTTCAATATATTACGATTAATTTCCATGATGAAAAAATTTCGTCATGCCCATTGCTGTATGCTTTTATGTATGACGAAATATTTCGTCATACCCAGTTAACAGGTTAAATAGAGGTATCCCTTATTCGGAGGTGTATGAATTTATTCATACCGTGTACTTAACACAGTATAGCACCATAATTAACGTAAACTAATTACATTTTAGGCTTATTGAATATGTTTCATATAGACTATATTAAATTCCGAATTATTCTAATTTAAAAATATATTCTAAAAATTAAAATTTAATCTAAAAATTGCGTAAAATCGAAGTTTCGTAGTTTATAGAAATTAATTTTAAGTAATTTGTTATGTGGATTTGCTTTGTCATGTAATTTACAATGCAATACAAGGTAAATACCGGGTTGGTTTCACATTAAGTTTTCTGTAAAAGTTTCTCATAGGCACTTTCAAACGGAGCTGAACACATACGAATAAATAGGAAAAATGACTAAAGTATCAGTAATAATTTTTAAATAGATGTTTGTTTCTTTGAATGTCAATGTCAGGAATCTTTTACCAGTTAATTTTTAGTCCAAAAAAAACCCCTTCATCTTCTATAAATTCAATATTCCTTATGCATTTATTTATTAAGTTTTATAATTATTCTATGTCCCTTAAAGTGTCCCTTATTCAGAGGTAAAGACATGGAGACTACTATTAAAAAGGACTGGGACCAGAAAGTGTTCCTTATTCGGAGGGGTCCTTTAAAGGAGGTGCTCCTGTAATATGCAATCTGTCTTATCATACGTAGAAATACGATCTTTATAGCGACTGTTCTTTGACCGGATAATAAATCTGAGCGCAGCAGTGATTTATGTATTAGCATCCCACTTGAACGCCTCCAGTCCAAGGAATTCTAATCCGTCTTACTAAACAAGTCTGAGGAGTTAGTTTTTATTGAGATGCCACTAAGAGGAATATATTTCAGTCGAAGCAAGAGTAAACTTGTAAAAAAGAAAGGCACTTGAACCTTCAAAGCAATTATTGAAAAACTATCTATAGGAAAAGATTTTACTTTCAGTCTGACAGTCATATTTCTGTTACTCTCTGTCCATGAAAGCCTCGCCTAGCACTCGCGAACAGTTCCACTTAAAAAAGGGTAGATGGGTTGTGGGTGATAACTTTCCGAAGTTTTCATTTTAAAACTTGCATTTGCAAAATCCGTTTGACATATTCAACTAAACTATGCATTTGAAATTAGCATCGTTCCATGTTGTTTGATACGGTTCAAAATGCTTTTTATTATTCTCCCCCTTATTGTTTTTACCTAACACCCCTATTTTGGTAAGATCAGATAAGACCTGACGCATGCGTAAATGCGCGGAAGGTTTTGCCCAATAAGATCAGACAGTAGATGACACTGTGGCCTATGTTTGCGATACATCGACAATATTTACGCATACGTTTAAGTTAGATCGGAGGTTCTACTTTTTCAACCCATATATCTATAGGCGGTTCATACTAGGTGCAAGGGGGGCACCTTTCCTCTCACTTCCAAAAGTAAATGGGTCTTGTCCCTATCCTTTTCCTCCAGTTCCAAATTATCAATCGAATAAAAATAGTGTTAATCGCTTTACGTATTTGATAATAGAATCGACTTAAGTGTGTGCTCCATATTTTTCCTCTTTTAACTTGAGAAACATTTTTGATTTTATTTCGAACTAAACAGAGGCAGTCTACTATAGCCATCTTCCCCAAATTTTAACGAAGGTTATTTAATCAATGATGTTAAAATAAAATAATGTAGCTCAATTAAACAAAAAAAAAAGTTAGAGGAACCATACCTAATCACCTTCCCCTCTTTTTTTTAATCCCACTTGTTTGATGCACCAGCCGCCTATGCACGTACCCCTTTGTATACAGGGTGTCCACTCCAATCGTGGACCAATAGCTAATTTCTAAACCGTTAGAGATAAGCATATAGTTTATTTAGGAAAAAAATCTCCAAATTATGAAAGGAATTTTGGGTCTATTCAATGTTTTTCAAAAAATCAAATTTTGAAAGAGTTACGAAATTTAAATTTTGATACAGCCCCCCAGTCCTATCAATCCTATTTAGTGAAACATTTTTGACACTGCAACGTTTAAAACTAAAAAAAAATCACTCTTCTACCACAAAAATTGACCGAGTTATGACGTTTTGAAAAATCAAGATTTTGCATTATTTCATGACGTCATCAAGCAATCGCTTAAGGCTACAGTGGACAAATAAAATTGATTTTTTTCAATTATTGATTTACATGTCTAAAACTTTGTGTGTTTGTATTATTGTATATTTACGACATCTAAAAGCATAAACATAAATTAGTGCAAAAACAATGAATACTTTTTTTCAAATTTCAAATTTAAATATTTTTTTAACAAAATTTCAAAATGTTCCAGGCGTCGCAATTTTTTTTCAAACTTTGAATTTCCACTTAATTTCTAATCATTAGGCATGATAGCACAAAACAATGCATTATATGCAGTTTTAGACATGTAAATCAATAATTGAAAAAAATCAATTTTATTTGTCCACTGTAGCCTTAAGGGACCGTATGCGAAATCCTTCAAAATCTTGATTTTTCAAAACGTCATAACTCGGTCAATTTTTGTGGTAGAAGTGATTTTTTTTTGTTTTAAACGTTACAGTGTCAAGAATGTTTTACTAATTATGATTGATAGGACTGGGGAGCTGTATAAAAATTTAAATTTCGTAACTCTTTCAAAATTTGATTTTTTGAAAAATATTGAATAGACCCAAAATTCCTTTCATAATTTGGAGATTTTTTCCTAAATAAACTATATGCTTATCTCTAACGGTTTAGAAATTAGCTATTGGTCCACGATTGGAGTGGATACCCTGTATATTAAATAAACGTACCCCAAAACGAAAGCACATTAGTTTTATTTAAAGTTTTTAATATTGTTTAAAGGTTTTAACTATGAATAAGTAATTTAAATTTTTTTAAAAAAATGCTATTTTCATGGATTTTTTATCAAAGTTTTTAAAGTATCAGGAAATAATAACGCTTATATTTTTTTCTTAAGAAAATTTAAGAATTTTTTCCTATGCTTGGTTAAATGCAGTCGTAAATTATCGTCAACATCAATTTACTAGAAGAGCAGGTATAGAAACAAGCTTAAACTCGAAAATCCTTTTTCGCTCAAGCAATTTGGCATAAACAGCTAATAATTCTTCACGGCAATGTCTGAATCGAAAACTTAAGAAAATTACTTAAACTATTGTCACACTTTAGTTTTAGCTATACCATTATAATTTTGCATATACTGTCAGCTCCGCCTTAACGAATACTGTCCGTTCCAAGAAATATTATTCGATTAAACGGGGTATTCGATTAAGTGGGGATCTTTAACATTACGTCAATGGCATCGGTTCCGAGATATTTTATTCGTATAAGCGTGGTATTCGTTTATACGTTACCCGATTAAGCGGGGACGACAATATTTTGATAGTTAACTGAGTACCCCTTAGAATGTGTACCCCGAGAGGTGCGTGTACAGTACATCAACCGATTGAGAAACATTAGGATCACATTAAAGATTTGAAAAATGTTAAAGAACGACTAGTTTTCGACGAAATCTCATCTAATACGTCTGAATATTCTTCCTGAAATCTCAATTTCACAAATTGGATCATAGCCCAGTATTAAAGTTAACCAAATTCCACGTAAAAGACATGTCAAGCATCACATTAAAAAGTTTATTTTAAGAAAGAATCCGTTGTTTTCTAGGAAAAAGCCTACTTTTAAACATGCCCCAAAAATAATCATAGAAGTTGAACGAAAGTGAAAAAACAATTCCACAGTTTATTTGCAAATGCTGTCCTCTAATGAATTGCTGCTCACGAAACGAGGGCAATCTTTCTAATCTACAAATCTATTCCGCGAAAAACCAACGTGCTCGAAATTTCAAATCGAACCGCTTCGTCAACTCACGTAACAGGACCAGTACTTACGTCTTGATATTTAAATAAATTTATATTTACTAACAGGTTGTGCATAATTTAGATTGCTAGTTAGCAGAGGTCAGTACCACGGAAAAACACATGCTTGTGTTGTGAAATGCTTCAGGAAAGTTCCCTTTTACGCCTCTTATATTACTTTAAGTTAGATCAATTTAATAAAAGTCGCTTTAATTCGTTGCTTTAAATTGTATCATTCATTTAAAATTTTAAATTTGCAACGATTATTGAAAATTTGATAATTTATCACGATAATAGTGATCTATACGTTCATCAGCATATCGCGTTCTTGTTCAGTTGGAATTTCTCTTAATCTCAAAGGCTAAAAGGCTGAAACTATGAAAAACGTATGGATAAAACAATTGCCTTTAAATTTCATAGTCGTTAAGATTATCCATGATATGTAGAAACAATTTTAAAATATTCATTTATTTACGTCGGATGAGGCAAAATGTGTGATTTCATTAGCGGCATACTATATAATGCGGGTTTTTCAAACCACGCAGTTTACACAATGGCCAGTAGGGTGGAGCGAAAAAAATGAATTTTTGATTTTCGCAAACGGGTACCCTTCATTTACTGTGAATGAGGATAAGTAACAATTCTGTAAAATATTTCACTTTTGCGACGTCATCTTTAGTCTGCGCATTTGGCCTAAAGTTTCGAAATTTTTGATGTTTTTTTAGAGTTTTCAAATTTTTTTAAAAAATATTGCAAATGACAAAACTAGTAACGGGTTGTTATTAAATAGAAGAAAAAGGTTTGAAATATACAAGGAATTTTTTAAAACCACTTTTAGATTATGATTTCAGTCTGCACATTAGGCCCAAAGTTCAAATTTTCCGAAATTTCCGATATTTTTAATATTGAGCAGAAATTTTATAATTTAATATTTCCTCTCAATATTTACTTAAAGTGCCCTCAAAACATTTTATTAATCATTTTGTTGTTTCTTTGAACTACTCAACTCTTTGCTTGCTCATTGAAATTACCCAGGACTCACCACGAGGAAGTGGCCGCACTTTGGGCGACACCCACGCTTCCCTTGCTTCCAACCAATGAGAGCACACATTTACATTTCTTAGACAATTTAGGAGCAATAAATTGTTTCTTTGCGTAGAAAATTGTTTGCATTGGTTTTGATGGATGTACTACAAAGACAGGAAAAAACAAAGGTGTAATACGGAAACTGGAAGAAAAATTTGGTAGACCTCTGACATGGGATATTTGCCAATTACATTTGAATGAACTTAATTTGCGGCATTTTTTGCAAAAGCTAGATGGACCTACCAGTGGACCAAGGTGATTTTTTGGGCCTGTTGGACGAAACTAAACAACATGTCTCAAATCAGTTTAATATGAACTGAACCTATAGAATGTCATTTATCAGATCGATTTTGACAATAAAATGATTTAAGTACTGAGCAACAGTAACTTCAAGAGATGAGCAAAATAGTTTTGACTGAGAAAATATCCACAAAATTATGAAACAAAGCTTTCCCAAGCCAGATGGTTGACTACAGCAAACGTAATTTTTAGACTATAATTTTTAAAAGAGTTCATAACTTTCGCGGTAAAAGTGTCCTTGCTCTTTTAGGATGAAGTGCGGACGTTACTAATTTATGAATTTGTGCGAGATTATAAAGAATTATACTTATCTCCCCGGGAAAAAGCAGAAAATTGTATTCACATCCATTCAAAACAATGTATACTTTGTACCCTAGAAACATGCTGTTATCGATAACTTTATACATAAAAATGGATGTATGTATGTATGTTTGTTCCTTATACAAATCCACAGTTTTGGTCGGATTTTCAACAAACTTGGCCCAGAGGTTCCTTGATGCACTAGAATTCACATGGACGGGGTTTTGAAGTTTTTAAAAAATCCAAAAAGCTCAAAATTAAAATTTTTTGGCTCAAAATGTAAATTTTCTTTCAATTTTAAATAGATAGAGTAATAGAGATAAGCCTTTAAGCATACAAATTGATAAAATGTAACACATTTAAATAGGAGTATTTTCCAACAAAGATTACGATTAACAATGAATTATCAATTTAAGGCTCACCTATTTTATTTTAGCATGAAATAAGTTTTTATATTCCCATGTGGATAGAATTCATTCAAATATACTTTTTAGGGCTATGTTGTATTAATAAGCACCCGGACAACGCCTGGTAATAATCTAGTTAGTTTATAAGAGAGCATATAAAGGAACTTGCTTTACATCGTATTATTAATGCTCAATCTAGAAAACAAACAAGCCAACAAGTGAGAATGCTTCAGATCCCAAAAATAGATAAAAATCTATTTTCGTATATTACATACATAAATCAAAAGTCAGACTGCATCGATATGATTTCTTGTCATGGTGTGGAAATTATAAAGCCACCTTTTACACGTAATTTAACAACACAATATTTACACAGATTACTGGTAGCTGAGAATCTACTTATATTAAAAACTGAGTATCTTTCTATCTATCTATGTCACGCTTTTTTCTCCTGAACGCCACTGAACTGAAAGTCGAACCAGGTACCGATAGATAGGTAATTTTTCAGGCTTCATTAGTTTCAATTTATATAATTATACGATTTTAATTAGCAAAGATATCAATTAATAAGTAGTCAAATTCAAAGCGATTAAGCCTAATAAATGATTAAATATGAAATCCATTGTTGAAACGTGGTTGCTATGAAACAGTGATAATGAGAATTTTGAATAAAGGCTTAACTAAATCAAACACGAAACTCATAAGCGGGCCACTTACATAGTATTTTTATCGCTAGCTACTTGTAATATTTTGAAACATTCATTTGTTGAATAGCCATCTACTTATATTAAAAACTGAGTATCTTTCTAACTATCTATGTCACGCTTATTTCTCCTGAACGCCAATGAACTGAAAGTCGAACCAGGTACCGATAGATAGGTAATTTTTCAGGCTTCATTAGTTTCAATCTATATGATTATACGATTTTCATTAGCGAAGATATCAATTAATAAGTATTCAAATTTAAAGCGATTAAGCCTAATAAATGATTAAACTTCCAAGACATTTTTTCTTACCGTTGCCATTTTGAATTAAAACGTTAATTAAATTATTGAACTATTTAAAATTCTAAGATATTTATTTCTTTCCGTTGCGATTTTAAGGCAGGAATTCAAGTGAAACACGGACGATCGCAACTCACCAATGCAATCGCAAATTCCAAAATTTGGATTCAAGTGAAACGAATTCACTTGAATTCGACTTACAGTAGCGGTTGCAATATGCGATCGCCTCGAAGCGACTGCAATGGTGTTTCACTTGAATTCGGCCCTAAATTAAAACGTTAATTAAATTGAACTTTTTAAAATGAAAGAGTGTTATTTTTTTCCATTGTCATTTTAAATACGTGTTATAACAAAGTTCTAACAATTGTTTTTATTCTAATTATTAATGACATTTTTTCTCAGGTACCACTTTGAAAATGTGTTTTTAAATAAAATTGCAATTGCTGTTTTTAGAAGGGACTTTTTCTGGCTGCGATCCATAAGTAGTCAAATTTAAAGCGAATGTTTAATTAATAAGTAGTCAAATTTAAAGCGATTAAGCCTAATTAATGATTAAACTTCCAAGACATTTTTTCTTACCGTTGCCATTTTGAATTAAAACGTTAATTAAATTATTGAACTATTTAAAATTCCAAGATATTTATTTCTTTCCGTTGCGATTTTGAATTAAAACGTTAATTAAGTTGAACTTTTTAAAATGAAAGAGTTATTTTTTTCATTGTCATTTTGAATGCGTGTTATAACAAAGTTCTAACAATTGTTTTTATTCTAATTATTAATGACATTTTTTCTCAGGTACCATTTTGAAAATGTGTTTTTAAATAAAATTGCAATTGCTGTTTTTAGAAGGGACTTTTTCTGGCTTCGATCCAAATATTAAAAGAACTTTTTCGTTTAGAATTTTGCAATTAATTTTACCGGAAGAAAGCGGTTTGGAAATAATTGTTTTTGGAAAGGAATTTTATTTGTAATTTAGGGAGAGTGCTAAATATGCGCTACTTGACATCGTCTTTATTTTTGAGGAAGCATGTGCAAATAATTCGATTGATTCTTTGATGCAGGAAAGCTTTTTAGCGAGCCGCTTTAGCGGGGAGTAGTTTATTAAACTTTTCCTTGGTACTTTAAAGGCGAGCCGCCTTGGCGGCGAGTAGTGAATTGAAACTTTCCTCGCTACTGTAAAGGCGAGCCGCCTTGACGGCGAGTAAACTGTTTAAACTTTCCTCATTTCTTTAAAGGCGAGCCGCCTTGGTGGCAAGTAGTTTTCTCAAACTGCCTTCACTACATTACAGCCCGTGCAACGCCGGGCTACGCAGCTAGTTTAAATATGATTTCTGAATGCGCTCTTTTTAAACTTCCATTCAAGACTCAATCAGTTGAAAGAGCTGTCAAATAGGTCACAAGCTTTTCAAAATTGGTATGTAATCACAGGAAAACAAAAAGTTAAGTAAAAACGAGGATTTCTGACAGAAATATTTGATCAATTTACGTCACAAAGGAACTATTTAACTGTTGAAGACGTATCTAAGAAATGTAAATCCGTGCTCGCATTGGTTGGCAGGAAGGGCTCACGTGTAGGACAAGACGTGCGGTCACCTCCTCGTGGTGGGTCCTGGGTAGTTACACATGAGCTAGCGACGAGTTGCAGAGTTCAAAGTAATAACAAAATAAATAAAACCAGGTTTGAAGACACTTCAAGTGATTATTGAGAGGAAATACTGAGTTAAAAAATGTTGAAAATATCAGAAATTTCGGGAAATTTGATGAAATTTGAGCGTAATGCACGATCTGAAATCATAATCTAAAATGGTTTTAAAAAATTCCTTGTATATTTCAAATCTTTTTCTGCCATTTAATAACAACCCGTTACTAGTTTTGTCATTTGCAATATTTTTTTTAAAAATTAAAAAAAATCTAAAAAAATCAAAAATTTCAAAACTTTAGGCCAAATGCGTAGACTAAAGATGACGTCGCAAAAGTGAAATATTTTACAGAATTGCTACTTATCCTCATTCACAGTAAATGAAAGGTACCCGTTTACGAAAATCAAAAATTCGTTTTTTTCGCTCCACCCTAGTGGCCAGGGCTTAATTAACCCTTCAAGAACCATCATAGGCCATAAGTGTCGAAAGTTCAATTTCGTAAATTATGGAGTACAAATAAGCTAAAATTTTCATTTTTTTTTTTCATGAAATTGTGACAAAATCTCAATATCAGCGAATTTCACAGAGGTTTATACATTTTTTATTTAAAAAAGTGATCAAAACTTGTTCAAATCAATATGTATGGTTATTAATACATGTCACTAGACTACTCTCGTTTTATTTTGTCTTGTTAACTACACTAAAGGAAAGTGGTTGATAAACATCTGGTGCTTTCTGTGCTTTTTGTAAACGCAGAAAAATTTGAAATCAATTTCGTTTTCAAATATTGAGATCATAAAACTATGCACACAAAATGTTATTAGTAAAGTATATAACTACTTTCTGGGCGTACGAAAATTGCGCTATGTATAAATAAAATAACCTAAATGATACGTAATAGGAGATTTCTGGAGTTGCGCTCGATTTCATCATGCGAGAAATATCAGAGCAGTGTAATAGTTGTAGTTAGATTTACAAGCGTAACTACAACAAATTATAACTTAAATATAACTACAATTATGGATGTATAATACTTCGTCAATTACATCCGTTAGATGCAGGACGTTATGACGTTCCCGTCAAAAATGCGTTAAAACTTAATTCAAGACCCATCACATGTTTAAGTAGGTAATTTTATGTTAATTAACTGATGTTTTCAAAATGTGAAATACTAAATAATTTATATTTTTTTTCTTTTAAATAAATTAAAAAATAAATAATTTATATAATTTTTTATTTGATATAAATAAACACTTTTCATGCCATTGTTTAAATATGGAGATTTAAACCTTTCCTTCACTTTCGAGTTTATCAAAAATTTTAAATATCAACGTAAAAATCTATTGTAATAACACCCTAGCATTTTCTATATTTAGCGCATGAAAACTGGGTTCATGAAAGCGATAAAAAACAAACAGATACTAATCTGTCAAAAAGTTAAAATTATCGCTATTCACTTCAAAAAGTTATCCAACTTCCGTTCAAGGCCAGGAGAAACAACGGTGAATCGCTAGCAAAGCGAAAAGAATCAGTATTGTACTCATAATACAGTGACCCAGAAAACATCGATTTTCAAGTATGTCAGAACAATGGGTTATCCCATAACCTCCAATTCATTTGGATTGTTCAGAGTCCAATACATTTCCAGAAAGGGAATACAAAGAAAAGTTCCGATTTGAGTTTGTTTTTTCTTGCGGGAGAAAACAATGGGTGAAATTTCTGGCACAAGCATCTTTAAGAAGAAACAAGACGTACAGAAGAGCAATCCAAACCGTACATTTAATTTCGTCAGTCTGTTAAGGTCGAGTGCATTGGTTGAAAACGCTGAAAAGATTTAGTTTCGACCTCTGTGGACAAATGGCTTTAGGTTGCTTCACAGCAATAACATACACATTCTTTTAAGAGTCGTTGCTTTAAAACATTGAAAGTGTTTTGAACTGGAATACAACTTTTTAGATTTTCTCGAATTTTATTACCACAAAATTGCCAGCTGACGACATCAGTCCTAAATAGAATCTAGGACTCAAGTTGCACCAATTTTAACCTATGCTCAAATACTATAATATAATCAAGTTTATAACAGGTTATGACTACTAATGTGCTGAAGTCGACTAATACCACTAAAATGTGCAAAAACATTCTAAATTGTGAAAACTTAAATTGATTGCTTACTATTTTCTGCATCCAATCCAAATGGTTTTTAATTAATACTAATTCCTTTGTTCCGGTCTATTTAAATGCTGTAACCTGAGAGTGCGTAACTTTATTCAGCTGTTGGTCAAAAATTAAATTAAAATGTGTGTTCCTTAGATTCAGCCATTTCGTGTCAGTGGCCTTTTCATTCTTGGTATCAGAGGTATTTTTCCATGTATCAAAACTTGACAATTTCTGCTTTAAGTGTGATTTTTTTTAAATTATGTCTCTAATAAAAATGATAGTTACAAAAATTGTTAAGAAAAATTACGCTTTGTTTTCATATTTATTACTTTTTTAAGAGTCGTTTTATCTTATGAAATTTATGCCACCTTGTGGCTCGCTGTTACTAAATTCCAAGAATTAGCAGTCACATCGTATTATACTCCGCAGGAGGAGAAGCGTGCCATGGCGGTACGTGATTAGTTGAAAGCAAAAATATTCCTATTTATATAAACCCACATTTATCTTAAGCGAATACTCTTAGTGGGGAAAGTTTTTGTCTAAACTACAAATTCTTCGGAACACTTGCTTTACAATTTGATTTTTCTGCTTCGTTTACTTTGTTACTTCGTTGCATAAAGACTTATTAATTTCGTAGTAGTATTTTTGCTAAGGGAACCCCCTCTTTCTTCTAAACTTTCAGGGATATGAATGTTTAATTTTCTAATGAATTTCCTTTAAATTTTCCATGGAAATCGCAGTGATAAAGATAAATGTATTGTGCTTCTCTCCCTATTTGTTTCCTTTTAAAATCACAACAATATCAATACAAATTTATTTTTAAGCAAATGATATAAATGAGTAATTTCTAAGCTATAGAAATTATTCAGTTAAAGACATTGAGTTATATTAAGCGCATTAGAAATGAATGAGAAAGAAAGCAATAATTTATTTTGAAAAATTTAGGGAACGTTTTAAAAGGTTTCCTTTCGTCTTTACGTTACTACACCTTGAAATTTCAACTGTTCTTTTATGTAGCTTTCATTAGGGTTAATTTTTCTTTAAGTACACGAAAATCCAATTAATATATTTTAAAGCTCTTTAAACGTCACGAATATCAAGCATCAAACGTTGAGATACGAGTAATAACCTAGGCTTATTTTTATCCATGTCACGACAGCATTGTTTTGCCGCTCGAAAACTTACTTATTAGATTCGTCGCTGATGGGTTGAATATGTATTTTGAAACAGATGTTATAAACAGTTATTTCAAGGCAACTTAACCTGTTACACCGGCTTTAAACTTTGTTTGAATCACACCTGTGATTACGAAGGGTTTGGTGCACAACTCTCAACTGTTAAGTAGGTCAAGATCAGCAGCTTTTTCTTAGAAAGTAAACTTAAATTCTTATCTCGTCTTCAGTGAATCTTCCATCCCACCCGTTCTAAATACGTAAAAGAGTTGCCAAGTTTTCCAGTGACTGTTAATGATATAAATAGGGGAAACACTTTTTTCACACCATTGTACTTACCGAGTGCCTGAGAATTGTGTGACACTTTGCAAATGGAGCTTTAAAAAAATCTAGAAACAGTAGCAGAACTTTCCAACTCTCACTTTAAGCATAGTTACAAAAGTTAATAGATTTCAATATTAGATCTCTTGATGGTTTATAGTACGTTTAAGCGATACCCTAATTCAGAGTTTTATTTCTAGCAAAAAAGTGCGGGACCCTTGTAGTCTTAAGAAATTATTTTAATACGTTAATAGCATAAATTTCGCATAATATATAAAAACTGGCATAAAATTGAGATGTAAAAATACCTTAGTTCCGGTGAGCTTCCTTGCAAACTAAGCCATGCTCCAACTCCATGTATTTAATGGAATAAGTAGTTATTGGACCGAAACAACCCCACATGAAAATATTTAGAAGAAAGGAATAAATCTAGTCATGGTAGAGCCCACTTAAATGAATTGATACCAGATTGATGAGTTGTTTTGATTCAGTGGTGATTTCTTATTTTAAGATTAATGATAATTTGTTTCATGTCGTCCTTAAGACGATACTTTGAACTTTTCCGCCAGGAACTAAAATTTGAACAAATCTACGAATAGCTTAAGTACCGATCTAATATCCATCAGAGAGCAATTCAGATATTGTATTATTTAAATACGAAAACAATTGCAAATAAGGGACTAAAAGCATTTGAACATTACCTGGCCGCTGTGTCCATGACTTGAATTAGTTGCTTCACGAACCTGTTGACAACCATCTCTTCGTCGTCATCGTCACACAATTCGTACGCATCATCAAAAAATATATGAACTTCAAGAAATAAATCATTCAAGAACTGTGTTAGAATTAGGTAATAAACATGAAATTTGAAAGTTATATTTACTCTAAATCGTGTTCAAGGGATAAAGTTTAAAACCATAGGGTCATGGAATAGTGTTATTGAGTTTAGACTGCTTCTGCATAAACTACCAATAAATGCTATTCTATACTTAAACATATTAAATTTCTTTGTGAAATTATGAATTTCTATACCAATTAGTATCAAAAAATGTTTTATTTACTTCACAATTTAAATTTTTACAAGAGGTTGCATGGAAATTTTGATAGTTTAATTTTACTACTGTTAACATTAAAATTACTTCTGCTATATTTGAATTCATTACAAAGTAAGAAAAAAGTTTATTAGAATTTCTGATGTAAGCATAGCGGCTAACAAGGGTTAATTATATACTGGGGTTCTTATTAGTAATTAACTTGCAGTGGGTCAATTTCCTAATTATATTCATTGACACAAACTGCGGCGGAGGGAGGGGTATTCACCAACTAGAGAATGGTACAGTTACCAGTTATCTCGAAATATATATTTTAATCTTTATCTCCACTAACCCACCCTTTATCTCCACTAACATCCATGCCTTGATGTTAGTGAAGATAAAGGGAAAGAAACCAAACCATGTGCGATGCGCCTAAAAGGGTACGTAACTGTTCTTTGAGTATCTTGCTTGCGTTTCGGAATCATAGAGAAGCACTTTTTCAAATGTGAGAAATTTTCTATTAAGAACTTTAAATAGCTGTCACAATTGACATTATGACTGCTATTTAGCGTCCTAAAGATGAAAACAATGAGAACTGCTTTATTGAGAAATGCACTCCTTACGGCATTGAAGCACGCGAATGCCAATGCATTTTGCAAGTTGTGCTTTACAACACTGCTTTCTCACCATTTCTTCTCAAAGTTGCCCGTCAAACTTTTGTTGACTTTTGACAATTATTAAGGCCAAAACTCATGTATACAAACAAAGAATATTAAACGAATTTTGAAAAACGCTTCCAATTCATTTTCCCACTGATGTTTGAATTTATTAATATTTAATAGGCACAATGTTCAAGGAAATTCCCACAATGCATTTAAAAATGTGTAATATTAAGATTTATGGTATTTATTTATACTAGAGTTAAGTTTACAATCGGAAAAACCCAAGATCTCACCTTCGAATTCGTAGTAGTCAGGATCAACAATTCTCAAGTATTTTTGCGCATTTCTTCGTGCGCATTGGTCCTCATCCATTCTGTAAATTTAAGAATTTCCATTTCACAAAAAACGCCAAAAAAATTTTAGATACAAAAATATTTTTTTTTAACATGGTAGTTACCTGACAACAGATTTTAACATCTGAAGCATTTCTTCTGTCGTTTCGTGCCACATGGTCGCACATGCGTAGATTCTTGTAATATGATCTGAGCTACGGACATTAGCACTTTTGCTTGTATGACCACTTGATGTTTCCGTTTGAATGGATATTGTTTCATAATATTGAGATATGTCGTTTTCATCATTGCCTTCGAGATCCAAATCCTAAAATTATTTGCGATTATAATCTACTACATGTTTTTTTCCAACTATTTAAAAAAAAACAGAATTTACATTTTTTGAACTGTTTTATTACATTACGAGTTTTTTTATTAAGCCAATTACAAGCATTCATTAAGTAAAAATCTCATTTTGATCTTTAAATAATTTAAGATATTGTCAGTAAAATCATTATAGATAAATATGTTCATGTTGAAGTTAAGATATATGTCATTCATTTGACAGCGAATAATTTAAATATTTGGCTAAAAATTCGGAATTTGAATACATCGCTGCAGTATTCAAATACTGAGACATAGTAAAAGTTTCTTTTTTGTGTGTAAAATGCATTTATAAAGATTTTTTCCCGCACTGTAATACAGAGAATTTGCTAGGAAAATGCAATTATAGAGCGAACAAACTAGAATTCAACTAGATAACTCACGATTTTCAATGTTTCGCTCCCCGGCAACAAAAGAGAGAAAAGAAAGGTTTTACAATTTACACAATGCTGCTTTTAACTGATTTATTCTCAAATACTAAAATAGAGTCAAAATACTTATGATGATATGTTAATCAGTTTATTTTCGTTATCTAAATTAATAGTGTATACTTAAAATTAAAAAAGTTCTAAATGACAAAATTTCAATGATGCGTCATTATACATAATATACTTTATTTGCCACAACGTCCCAGATATATGAGAGAACTTTGCAAGTTTTGTGGAAAGAAAGAGCATAAATTTCGATTTCAAATTTTTTTCAGTTGTCACTTGTTGCCGAGGTGTCATATATCAATACAGAAATTCGAAAATCACTTTTTGAATATGTCTTAGTATTGAACTGGATTGGCAATATATAAATATGCTTGTATACACATTTCATACCTCGCTTTTGATTTCTCCTTCGTCATCTCTCCTACGGTTCAAAGCAACAGACTGATCAATCAGAACTCCGCAATACATAGGATTCACAAACAACCTACGAAATAGGGTTTTAATTAAGCGGATTTGTTATTTAACAAATATCAGAAAACTTTGAAACCCTTTGAGCGGCCGCGACGTGAAATTCCGTTTTTAGATATTTCACTGGGTGAATTTACCGTCTAGATTTTTGGAAAAAAGTACCAATGAAACCAGGAACTTAATTATTGAATTCAAGTTAATTTCAAAAAATTAAAATCAGTTACTTAGAGGTAGAAAAACAATTATTAAGGGATCCTAAAGTAGAACCTATGCCACTTAAAGGGTTAAATAGTTGCCTCTGACTCAACAGTGCAGTTGAGCTAAAACAAAGTAAATGTACAAAGATAAATTGAAAGTTTCATGAGCGTATCCGAACTACAAAAAACTTTCTTTGGACATCAAAAGAGAAAACTATGTATAAAAATATCAAAACCATTACTGAGAAAACTTTATCAGCTGCAAATACCGGTAGAAAAAAAAATTTCACAAGTACTATTTTGAGTTGCTTTAATAAACCTAATCAAACAATTATCCTCTTACCATCAAAATTTACTAAAACACTTACATTTTATAGGTCAATTTTTGTCACATTATTAACAATTGTAAACGAAACTAAAATGTAAGACCATTTTAAAATTTGTCGATTTTGTGACTGTTCTCGAAAGAAAAGATTCAGTTGTTTCAACAAGAATCAAATATTTCCAGGTTAATAATAAGTTCGAAGCAAATAGCACAAACATTACAAATAAGCAAATTGAAACCGATGTAAATTTTAAGCATAATATAGCTATTTCGAGATAATATTACCAAACATTATAAACATGACACTCACAATTTAGAGTTGTATGCACATAGTATCAAATTCTAAAGCCTTGAGCATTTTTTCAACTTCTTGATTTAGTGCAATTACACATTAGATTTAATTTTCAGTACATAAATTTAGTGCATATTTTTTTAATTTTTTGAAAAGTGTATGCAATTATACAACTGTTTTTGTTGAGCTAAACTATTTTAGTTTAACCCTTTAACTGTCAAGTTATTTTGATTTTTAACACTTTTCCAAACACAAACCCGAGAAACAGTCGGGTTTGACAAAGAGATGAAGCCGAAATAAACGTCTCCCGATATATATTCGGGTATAACAATACGATGCACTAAAAAAAAAAAATTACCCCGAGTAATACTCGGGCGTGACATTTTCGAAAACCAGCTGTGCCCGAGACTATCTCAGGCATGACAGTTAAAAGGTTAAATATCAGCTTTGACTATTTCACAGGTTTTTTTAATATTGAACAATTTAAGTATCAAAACAATTTAATCAAATTCTTACTTTTCAGTACTTGCAAGTCGCTCACACTTCGGAGTCCATATGTGAACAGTGATCCAAGTCTGGGAGAGCAACCAAAGAAGCCATATCCAAGCATACTGACTCGATATAAAGTCTTGAAAGAAGTCGCCTTGCGGACAAGTGAGAAACAAGTATTTTGGTATAAAATCTTCAAAAAAGCACGTGTCTTCATATCTCACCCCGCAAGCAGCAATTTGCATCGATATGCACACAGGTATAGTTAAACTAATGGGAAAAGCAAAACTGAAGCCTTGAATACAGATTTTACAAGCAAATTTTCCGAAGACATAACAAAGCAGAGATGCCATGACTTGTATCAGAAAAACATAAATTGGTGTCATTATTGATGATGAAATTGTAACTTGATCATCCAGTGGACTTGCTGTTGGAATATCTGGTAAATTATTAGCTAATATAAATTTTTTAATTTGCTGTACCATAATAGGATGGCTCCTAAAACTCGACACGAAACCTTTAAATATAAGCGTAGCATCATTCATTGTTATATGCAGAAATCCAAACATGGCACAAAATATTACTAGTATTTTCCACATTGATAAGAAAATGTACGTGAAATACCGACTCTTTCTCAAATCTTCCTTCACAGCGCTAAGCTTTCTAATGAACGAGAGAGGAGACTTCTTGTCTAAATAGTTTTCCCACCATCTAATGGAAACTAAAAACACCGAAACTGGTATAAGCCAGGATCTAGTTCCAGTTTCCATGAGTGGCCAGATTGCAAATCCAGTGCCTTGAAAAATAATTGCAAAAATATCAAGTACTACTTTCACTGGTCTCTTAGATTCTCCAGGATACCTCGATAAAAGTCCAAGGACAGCAGGGACAAAACACACACAGTTCGTCAGCATGGCTGCTTTGATAACATCTAAATCTGGTATGACGACGAAAGCCAGCAAAGAGAGTCCAATGGCATAAAGAGTCTCTCCGATAAAAACCTAAAAAGAGAATATGAGTTACCAATCTTTTCTTCGAAGACAAAATGAGTAAACGGATGAAGTTTTACTTACAATTATAAAAGTTGTTAACTTTGGCTTTTTGTACGACTTGAACACACATATCCGTGAGCTGCGAAATAGTGCAAAAAGCTCTGGAACAATAAGTGCTACAAAGACTGCCCATATCCATGGTATCCTTTCAATTTCTGATAAATAAACTTCATACTCCTTGTCTCTATCTAATCCTACAGAAAGAAAGTTCAAAACATTTAATACATTTATATGCAAGTTGATACAGTTATTTAAAGCATTTTTAAGAAATTCTTACCTAATCCTCGCTTGCAGATTTGAAGGCTTTTATTCCCCCTAATGTGGGAGGTCATAAAAAGAAAGGTTCCTTTTGATATGACAGCAGCACCAAGGACGACACAAAAGGTTAAGAGGTATATAAATAATTTAAAAGCTTTAAGAGTAATATCAATAGTTTTGGATATCACTGTTTCGTCCTCTTCTTCAGGCGGAGTTACAACAAATACATCCCAGCCCTTCACATCTTGGCTTCGTCGGCTGGAAGAAATAGAACTAAATTAGTATCTCCCACATTGCAATAAAAAAAATATAATCTCCCGTAACCATTCAATAACTTATAAATTAGTACCCCTGCTTTATCCCTTAATTTTTAAATATTATATTGTTTATTGCAACATTTTATGCAGAGAGTTATTCAACTGCTTTAATATTAAACAGAAAATGTTCCGCTTTGGGAATGGCTCCGACTAAAAAAAAAATCGGAATAACTATTTACCCCAAAACCTTTTTTGACTAAGGTGCACTTATACAATGAGAATTTTTCTACTTAATTTTGTCATTAAAAATCCACTTTTTACCAAAGGAGTCACTGGTTTAACTGAAAAAGTTTCAGTGTGAAAAAAAAATCATTTAAGTATTTTTTTAATTAATATTACATGGCCTACTAAGCAGAAGTTTCTAAACACGATGTCTTAAAATCTAGTTCGTTCATACACACATTTCAATTAAAAATTTAACTGATGTCATTGTTCATGTTTTATCTCGCAATTAGGATACAAGAGAAGAAAATCGTTAAGTTTTTTTTTTTAACTACTGATGGTTAAAAAAGTTTTCCTGAATTTAAGTTTTAAAAAATATATTTCTTAGTCAAAAACAGAGAGGCAGAAAATATTCACTGTATAATACAGCAAATATTTTCCAAAAGCTTATGATGTAAATATGACAGAATAATTCATTGTTGAGCATGAAGGAAGAGTGAATGGCAAAAATATTAGTCACCAAAAATATATTTAAAATATACTTAAAAACCTAATGTAATAGTATGTGAATAAGATCAGAAGAAACCTCATCAAGATTTATAAGGTACGTATAAAATTGAAAAAAATGCAAACACTATGGCATGGGGTTGGCTAAACAAAAGTGAGAAAAAATCCCCATTGGGTTGTCATGAAATTACTCTTAAGTTTCAATAATTTAGTGATTCTGCGGATTTTCTGCTGGTACCCTCTGAAATCTGAAAACTTTCAAAATTTCAGTTATTTTGCTTTTATTTATTTATTCTTTGAGAAAATCTCAAGTTTTTAGCCGAGTGAACGTCAGAGATCTACTTCTACTTTTAAAAATTAGCATACCTTAAATATACCTGCAAAATTTTTAGCCCGCAGAAAAACTTGAAATTTACTCAAGTACTAAAACTGCAAATCGCGATAGCCCAATATTTGCCCACTTTTGCTTAGACAACCCTATACTATAGTGTTTGTAATGCTTTTACCTACATTCTTACAGATAATTTATGAGGAAAATGTATGAGGGTATTCAAACTAAATCGGATCTTATACCATATCACGAAGCAGTCTCACAGCTTGAGTAATATCTTGCTTACTGTTTAACCCATTAATGCCTGACATTTTTTTCCCAAACATATTTTGTATACTGGTTACAAACAGTGTTTAATAGACAGGAAAAATAAAAAAATATTTAAAAAATTGTTTTATTGAGGAAAGAAAAATCGTCCCTTAAAAGTTGCAATTGACCCCAGAGGGTATATACTTTTTTTACTAAAAATTTTTTCTGCCTACGATGTAATATTTAAAAAGACATTTTATAAGAAGAAATAAAATCAGCAATTGACATAGAATGGGAAGCTGGGAATAACTTTGAAAACTTAGCTTTTTTTCTTGAGATTGTGAACGATGTCATTTTTGATAAAGATCATATTAAAACTGCTACAGAACGCACCTTACAATGGTTATCTGCTGCTATCTGTTAATAACGAATTGAAACAATACCAAGGTACTAATTGAACACTATTACTTGGTTGAAATGTTCATTTTGGGGAAATTCAGACCCTTTTTTGGACCGTCCCAAAAAAGGGACGCTAGGCATTAATGGGTTAAAAACTAAACGCTTTGAAGAAAACCAAAAAAATAAGGAATTTTAGTGAATTTTTGCGACTTTAAGCAGGGGTGCCCACAGGGGGGAGGGGGGATTATGGCGCAAGTTGCGCCATCAAAATTTTTGGGGGGATTTTTTTAATCTAATTTATTTATTTACTTAAATTATTTACTATTTTTTTTAATTTAAGTTATTCATTAATTAAGTTTTTTAATTTAAATTATTTCTTTATTATTATTTATTTATTTATTGTTTTTTGTATATGTTGTATGTGCTTGGAATGTCTGGAAGAGGAAAAAAGCGATTATATCCTGCGCATAATTAGTACTTTTAAAAAAATTAAATATATAAAAAAATAATAGTTATAGTTAAAAAAAATAAATAAATATTTAGAAAATAAATATTAAAAAATAAATATTTTAAAAAATAAAAGTAAAAAAGAGGGGTAAAAATTAAAATAAAAAAAGGGTTTTGAAAAATTGGGGGGGGGGGGGGAATTTGCGCCATTGAGCTTGGGGGGGATGGGCACCCCTGACTTTAAGTGTATATCGGTCTTTGATGAGTAGCATGCCTTAAAAATTTTAAAAGAAATAATTTATTTAGAACCTAAATTTAATGCCCTTTCTTGCCACAAAACTCGTATGAAGTCAAGTTGAATGTACTGGTGTGTGGTAGTGTATAAACGATATAATCAGCAATCTCAAATAAAAGTTTCACAATTTGTAAAAAAAAAAACCCCTCACTATGCACTATTACTTCAGACTAATAAAACAGAACAAGAGTAAAAATATTAAATAATTTTACTCGTATTGTTGTACTTGAGAGTAAAACAATTTCATTTATTTATATTATTTTTTGAGATATGCCACTATGTACATAGCCGGTGAGCGATATATTACAGTTTAATTGTTCGACGTTGCAACTAGGCTTCACAGTTTTAAAAAATGTTTCTTGAGTTTATAAAATATTAATTTGCACTGTGTAAAAATTAGCATGAACACTTGCGATATAACGCACTTTCAGACTGTACATTGTTTAGTGGAGGCGGGGGGAAGGAGTGTTTTGAGAAAAACTTGTGCTATCAGTCCGAACATGAAAATGCTCCCATGCTCAGTCGATGAAAAATCGATGTCATTTTGCTAATAAAAAGTGATGAATTTTTTTTCTAAAGAATTTGACTGATCCATTTGCACTTTTTCTTCAATTCAAAAGTAATGGCAGAATATCATAAACGGAAAACTATCCATTCCCTTTTGATGATTTCTATCACTTTTCTTCCTTCCAGTTTTATTTAGCAAATTATTTAACGCAACTTTCAAGGAGTAAAACTTTTAGCATTGAATTTCGTGTTACTTAAAAGTATCGTGTCAAGTAACGTTAACACCAAAAGCTTAAGGTAATACATGCTTAAGGAATTAAAAACTCTTAAAATATAACTTCAGAAAGACGCTTGATTCATAGTTAAAAACAATCATACAAATTGCCGATTGTTCGTAGCATAATGGTTTTTCTAATGCCGGAACAGCATCCATTTTCTTCAAGAATGCACACTGACATAGACATAGTTCTGAAATAGCCGAGATGGTTTAAACATTGAAATATCATGCTCCAGAAACTTAATTACTTCGTCATGCTCTTTCAACGTCTAAAAAGATTCTTTAGGGTTCAGAAAATTCCGCGAAGCAGAACATCAGGCATGATCTTATGTTTATAGATTCCAACCTACATGTAGAAACTTAAAATTTGGAAAAGTTTGAATGTGACAGTAATATGAGTATATAAAACGGGGAGAAAAGTCATTGAAAATTTTGCTTTCTTGTATTTTATTCACTCTTTTAATGCCGAGTCATATATATAAACAGCTGTTTAAGAGCTTTTGAGATCTGTACTGCAAAAGTCTTAATTTGATACAAAAAATGCTGTAAAAAACTGCTTTCAGTCGTTTTCCTCAGTTATGTATTTGGTGTGCAAAGATGTGTTCATGCTGAATATTACTGAATCGTGGGAAGATTTATAAATAAATGATTTCTTCTTTTACTCATATTACATGCAACGTTGAAGTTATGGAGTTATGACATGTTGAATGCCAACGCTGTTTCCCGTTTTTCAGTTTATAAGTTGATCGCCATATTGTTCAAGAAATCTTAATATCTAAAAATAAGTACGCACAAAAATGTAATTGAGAAAAATAAGCTATTAAATATTGGAAAAAACTATGAAGTTAATATTATGAAGTTAAAAAAAATCTTACATCGCAGCCATGTTTGTTATTTTATAATTTTGAGAACTTATATTGCTTAGATATTTGAATCTAAAGAAAAGCAGTGAAGTCTAGCAATCGTGAGATCATTCCTATTCTGCTTTCGTGGTAGAGCACTCACTGTAAATGATTTCACAGTTGACACTTATCGTATTGAAAACAAGTGAATAAACGGTGCAACTAGAAAATGGAGTGCTCAAACAAGGTGCCGAATTTTGTTTTTAAGTGAAGGTTTCTATATTAGTGACGCAAAAGCGAATCTTAAAAAGAAAAATATACGAGAAATAAACACTGTTTTCCAGAAGTATCCAGACAGATCAGAAAATAGCAATTTTCTCATCTTTTTAGGTAAAAGCAGCCGTACTTCTACTCCTATATAAAGTTGCATCTGCTTCTCACTTTTCGGAGTAAAAATTTTTGATACATGTTACACATTTCACATTTGAACATGAGCAACTAATATACTTTCATATATGGTTTGCGACTTAGTATTTTATAAATTCTTGCCTTTGCTTTAGCATGTTTAATGTAGCTTTGACCTGGTCTGCAATGAAATGACATACTAAAATCGTAAGAATCCACAGAACAAATCGCACGCCTAGAAGAATACTGTCACAACTCAAAAAGTCATAACTCTGAATGTTCAGAGATGTACCCAGAGCCATGATTTAAAAGTCAAAAAGAAACGTTTATTTTAAAAGCGTTATGAAAGCAAATGAGCCGAAATGATCTAACCTAATGTATGATAGACTGCATCATTACTAATTGCTTTAATATATCAATTTATTTTCCATGTCTTAAATTTTTCTGTTTTTGAGTTGTGACAGTATTCTTTTAGGCGTGCGAAATCTTAAGTGCTCGAGTCTGACAATTTAAAAAATATTCGATAAATTGAATGACTACATTACTCTTTACATGATATTTTTTTTTAAATTAAATTACATTTAGAATTGAATGCATAAAACAGCTGCATTCATAAATAATCTTTGAAGAAAATCTTACCATTTGCCTTTAAGTTTATGATCTGGAAAACTATACCACACATATTTTTGAAATTCTCACAAATACGTAAGAGGCGAACCTACAACAATATTCTTATACCAAACTTTAGTACCAGTTCAAGACCATTTATTGAATGATTTTTTCCATATTCTTTCATTGCATTAATAAGAGCATTTCACTGTATGACACATTCCAGCCTCCATATTCAAAAATATAATCTGAGTTGGAAGGGGGAGGAACAACACCTCGTTCCTGTTTTGTTAGCTTACACGCATCCCATTTTTCTTTTGTTTTGCTTTACGCCATCTTACCATCTCGCCATCTTACCATCTTACCATCTTAAAGTAAAGTCTAATCTTAATGCTCTAATTTAGTGTAAATGTACTCTAGTTTCTTATCGAAACA